>VZRI01003391.1:0-44059 GCA_013397515.1 Upupa epops
TACTCTCATAGGGTAAGTTTCACATTTAGAAGGCAATCAGTGAAATTACTCACCTCACATCACAGCTTTTGTTTCTAACTACAGTCAGGATCTGTCTTGCTAAAGCAGTCTGAAATCGATCCTGGTATTCCATGCTGGACAGTTTGCTGGTTCTTACAGACTAGATTTTAGTGGTGAGGCTGCTAAACTATTTTAATGAACATCTAAGACTCCAAGCACACATGGTCATCTCTGCAAACACAGAAATAGCTGCTATCACCTGGCTGACAATTATTGCCGAGGGACAGCTGAAGTATGTCATAGCTATTCTATACTAGCAAGGCATGAAAGCCTTCTCGTTGTTGCAACTTGCCATTCCATTGTATGATTATCACGCCACATCAATAGTTGGCCCTACGATGCAAAAAGCAGGTGTCATATTGAGGAAAACTATTTAAGCTTCATTTAACTTTTTCAAACAGATGAAATAAGAAATAAAGTATCAGAATTAAATGATTCATGGAATCCTCATGGATGGAAAGGACCTCCACAATCACCAAGTCCAGCCTTCATCTCAACACCTCTGTAATTACTAGCCCATGGCCTCAAGTGTTCTATCTACTTGCCTTTTAAACACTTCCAGGGATAGCAACTCCACCACCTCCCTGTTCCAGTGCCCAACCACTCTCTCAGGAAAGAACTTCTTCCTATGAGCCAGTATAACCCTCTCCTGGTGCAACTGGAGGCCATTTCCTATCGTTAGAAGTTGTGAGAAAAGGACCAGCCTCACTACAACCTCCTTTTAGGTAGCTGGAGAGAGCTATAAGGTCTCCTTTTGGTCTTCTCTTCTCTAGACTAAACAACCCCAGTTCCCTCAGCTGCTCACAGGGCCTATTTTCCAGACCTCTCCCCAGCCTCGTTGCCCTTTCTCTGGACCCAGTGCAGCACCTCTATGCCCTTCTTCTTCTTTGGCTTCAGCATAAGTTAAATTAACTGTAAGAATACGTGTAGACATTTTTTGAGGACGTGCAGCCATACCAGATGGTTAAGTAACTACGGTAGAACTGTAGTTGTATGAAAGCAAAACCTCCAGAATTACAAGTCCTTAAAAGCTAATCCTGCATCCACCTTTTGGAAATGACATTATATCTCAGTGTCAAAGTTCTTCCATCAGCTTTTCCATCAGTGGAAACCACATCATCATCTTTCTCAAATGCTTTGCACACACTGACTCTTGAGTAGAGAGTGTCTGTCAGAATGCCCAAGAGCAAGTCAATCTTTCTCTAGTATCTACACAGTCGCACGGGCCAGGGCAGAGCATGGCTGCACTGCTTCCTGTAGCAGTGTTGAGAAGTAGGGACTTTTTTGTGTCAGTCTGTACACTCTCACACTCTAACTGGAAGGTTCCCTTGCATGTAGACATCTATCCTGCTGTGGCTTCCACATCACTCAGTCTTAGCAATTTTTCACCTAAGCATAAGGTGTTGCCTGTGCAAAGACTGGGGTCATTACTTTTCTCTGGTGGTTCACTCTGATCCAAGGAAATCCTTGACCTCAAAGCTTCCTCAAGCACCCGAAGGAGCTCAGCTCATCTTTCCTGAAGAAAAGACACCTCTCCCATGTCTCAGTGGGATCACAGAATTATTGAGGCTGGAAAAGATCAAGCCCAGCCCATGACCTAACATCACCACAGCAGCTAGACTAGGGCACTAAGTGCCACATCCAGTCTGGGCATGGGGGACTGCACCACTCCCCGGGCAGTCCATTCCAGGGTCTGATCACCCTTTCCATGAGGAAGGGCTTCCTAACATCCAACATAACCCTTAGGCTTACAGGCCATACCGGGGCTGAAATCATATAAGAATCCAATTCTTCTATTTCTTCCCAAGTCTTTTATCAATTTATTCCTTCTGCTGTAACTTCCCACCAAGTTCCTCGCATTCTTTACCCTTTGCAATCCATCAATCAGAATTTTTTTCTAATTTGCTTTTTAAAAATGCATCCTCTCCCCTTGCTGGTCATAGGGATCTCACCTGCCAGGCTCAGGGCAACAGCAGCTAGGTTTAACAAGTGGAGAAAAGTCCTGCCCAAGCACCCACACTCCGATAAGATGCCCTCAGTTCTCTCAAGGGGGAGTAAGGCAGGCTGCTGGCTTTGCTTTAGAGCGAACTGGAAGCTCGGCTCAGTGCAAATGTAGACTGTGTGAAGCAAATGAACCAGAAGAGGTTCCCAAAGCCTGTAACTGTGTGAAATCAGAGTGTCATCTTTCCCCCCCACAACAGAAAGCCATATACACCCGATAAAAAACCCAACCACGATTAAATCTCAGTGTTTCACTTCAAATTAACAACTACAGGAGATTCTATTCATAAAGCAGAGGTAAAGCCAGACTATGTTTCCTTTAACTTGCATTCTCAAACATCTGGCCCTGTTTAAAAGGGAACTCCAACAGACTGTAGTTCAGTTTTGGCAAACCCCTGAGCCACTGAAAACCGAGTCTCACAATAGCAAGGGAGAGGCAACGCTAATAATGATATCACAGAATCATAGAACAGTAGGGGTTGCAGGGACCTCTCGAGATCATCAAGTCCAACCCCTCTGCCAGAGCAGGATCACCTAGGGCCGGTCACACTGGGCTGCATCCAGGTGGGTTTTGAATGTCTCCAGAAAAGGAAGTCCACAACCTCTCTGGGCAGCCTGTTCTACTGCTCCATCATACTCACAGTAAAGAAGGTTCTCTTCATGTTGAGATGGAACCTTGTGCGTTCAAGGTTATACCCATTATTCCTTGTCCTACTACTATGCAGCACCGCAAAGACACTGGCACCTTCCACTTGACATCTATCCCTCACATACAGACACTAATAGGATCCTCTCTCCGCCTTCTCAAGGCTAAATAGCCTCAGATCACTAAGTCTCTTTTCATGAGGGAGATGCTCGAGTCCCTTAATCATCCTCATAACTATCCGCTGGACTCTCTCCAGTAGACCCCTGTCACTCTTGAACTGGGGAGTCTAAAATTGGTTAGAGTACTCCAGGTGTGGGCTTATTATGGTGGAGTAGAGTTGGAGGAGAGCCTCCCTACACCTGCTGGACCCGAAGCTGCTGGAGGGTGATAGGATAAGGGTTAATGGTGCCAGCTGGAACAGAGGAGGTTCCCTATCAATATCACCAGGAACTTCTTCACAGTGAGGGTAACAGAGCACTGGAACAGGCTGCCCAGGGGGGTTGTGGAGTCTCCTTCTCTGGAGATGTCCCAGACCTGCCTGGATGTGTTCCTGTGTGACTTGGTCTAGGTGATCCTGCTGTGGCAGAGGGATTGGACTGGATGATCTTTCGAGGTCCCTTCCAATCCCTAAGGATTCGATGATTCTAAAAGCAAACAGGCTTACCCATTGCACTGCAGCTGAACCAAATACACACTGAAGCAACTACAGCCCCTTTCATCTGCAGAACATTTTGTACCCGCTGTGATCTACTTCAACCTATTTACAAGCTCTTCAACTGTTCCACATGTACTGGTTTCTCTTCTCAGCTCGAGAGCAAGCCTACAATTGCAGGTGTTGACACAAGCAAGTACAACTTCCAACATGTAATTTGTCCTATTACTTTCATTTGATTCTATATATTTTTCCCTGGAAAGTCACTGAATAACCTTTCAGGACTTCTTACAGGCGAGGAACAGCAACATCAATATTCAGTTGGAAGTGTAGAATATGAATGAAATAAATATTTAATATCCTAGACTATCTCCACTTACAGTGTGGAGTCCAGGTGTCTCCTCTTACTACAGATCTGACCCGCGTGCTTAACTTTTAAGCCATGATTGACAAGATTTTTGGGATTATGACGACAGATTAAAGTGTTCATTGAATTTAGAGGGGTTTTATTTCAGTTGTGACAGTCCTGTACAGGGAGACAATGAAATACAATGCCAGAGGATTAAAGGCAGCACATAACTAGTCAGGTACTGGTACTGCAATCATCTTGGTCTAACCCATACATGCTGATCACCCATTTAGACTTAAAAACCTACCCTGAGCAGAGTGTACTCCTTTCAAAGTCCTTCTGAAGTGCCTGCTCTCATTTCTAACATAATAAAATTATCATCTGATGAGGAGCTTGGTGACAGCTGCACAAGCCAGTCCTAATTATGAAAAATAATATGTGGCTTTCAAAGGTTCATTAAGTCTCCATTGTGTAGCAGCACCAAAGCAGCACGGTTATTGCTTGTAATCAAGGATCAAATAAAGAGGGCCAGGACTGCCTTACTCCCCCCAAACTCCACGCATCAGTTTCTTCTGGATCTCCCGTACTGATGCATCAATCACCTACAGAAAGGGAAAACACAAACTGGACATAAATACTTGGAATGATGAAGGGAGTGGAGCATCTCCCTGATGAGGAGAGGCTCAGGGAGCTGGGTCTTTGGCTTGAAAAAAAAAGGAGACAGAGGGGTGACCTCATTAATGTTGATNCTGGATGACCTTTTGAGGTCCCTTCCAATTCCTAGCAGTCTGTGCTTCTCTGAAATAGTTTGTCTGGATTACACAGGAGACACAGGACTGAAAAAAACCAAAATGAATTGAAGGAATTGTTCACTTGGGTCTACATCTTACAGCTGCCTGTGAACTTCTGCCACGATACTGGCTCTGCTTCTGAAGCAGATCTATTCAACCCCCTCCCCACAACCAGTAAAATACTTTTTATTATCCTGGCTGCATCCTGCTCTTCAGCCTTGATTAAGGAGCCTGAAAAGTCTTCAAAGAGAGCATAATCTCTGAGGCTTTAAATGCTCTAGTGAGACTATGCCCCTGAAATATAGCAGTGTGTCTTTGATCCACTGGGTATTACTTTGGGTTGAGATGCAAGTGCACCAGTTAACAACAATAAAAAAGGACTTCAGCAGATGTCAGAACTACTAGAACTTGGATGCTTCTTGCAATACAGGTTTTGTTCATAAATTAAGACGACGGCCAAGGAAGGTTGTACTAGGTCAGGCTGTTTCAGCCATTTAAGAATGAACGGATGAAATGTGATTGTGCTCCTGCAGTGACCTCTTTCACTACAAGTTTCCAATCATTTTTCAAGCGTCAGTAATTGTCAAATATAAATGCAGAGTGCATCTCCCACACAGAAAGAGCTTGCAGAAGGCAGCACAGGAGAATGGATGCTCTCTGTTGCTCTTCTGTGACCAGTAGCTGGGAAAGCACCCAGTGCTGTAACTTTGTCATCTAACTGTAACCCCATGTTGAACTTAACTTTACCCACTCTATTATTGACTTTTTGCAGGTGGAACCAGGGCTCTTTTCTTATGTCCAGGTCATTTTAACGACATGATAAAGATCCACACATCTCATGCTTGTTCTTGTTAATTAATGTAAATCACCCTTTACCCAAGCAAAGAAAGTAGATTAGCCACACAATTCAATAAAAGATGTCCATTTCAAGTTAAACACATAGAGATGTTCCAGACTGCTATACACACACAGACACTTTCAGAGACAAGGAAACACATGAAAGGGCTGTCTGCTTTAAGGCGTCTCCAGAGAGACTTACCAGCTTTGACTGAGTCAAACCTTTCCCTGAAGCTGCAGGGCTTTTACTGCTAAACTTAAATAAATAAATAAATAAATAAATAGGGAAAAAAAATAAATAATAAAAAAATATATAAATAAATAAGTCTCCATCTCAAATAAAAAGCAAAGTAATGGGAATTCTTCGTAATTATTAACATACAGTGGTTGACACAGGCTACTGTGTAAGAGTTAAAGATCCTTGCACGTCAAAACCACACCCTGGTCACTTAGAACCTGTTAGGGATTAAGCTGGAAGACAAGCTGCAAACTTCACTCAGAACGATATAAAAACATGAATAATGGGGTTTTTTTTGCATACCTACTACAAGCGCAGAGTCAGAGCTAATTAGAGTGGTAATTAAGTGAACCAGGTTAGTCAAATTCATAGCTAGCAGCACGTTCAAGCTGTCACCAATGGAATAAAGCACTTTTTTACTTCCTTAGTGAAACAGGAAAGTATGGCTTAGAACTACCTCAGAAGAATGTGATGCTGGAAAGCATTAGGGTGTTTATTCCAACATAAATGCTGTCCAGAGTTAATCACAGAATCTTATGGGCTGGAATGGACCTCAAAAGATCATCTAGTGCAATCCCCCTGCCAGAGCAGGATCCCCAAAAACAGGTCACACAGGGCTGTGTCCAGGTGGAATTTGAATGTCTCCAGAGAAGGAGACTCCACACCACTCTGGGCAGCCCGTTCCAGGGCTCTGTCATCCTCACAGTAAAAACGTTTTCTCATGTGCTTATGCAGAAGGTAAACATTAGCACTTAGTTTTGACTGAGTTTTCCTAGAGGCAGGGAAAACCTACAGTCATAATACAACAAGGAAGTTATAGTCATAACCCACATCAAAGTTAAGTGTCAACACAAGAATCCTCTTTAAAAGTTTAATGAAAACTCCAAGGACACTGTGAGTGAGGGAGTGAGACACCCTCACAGTGTCTTACAGTCACAAAGCAAAGGCTACAGACCTGCACAACATCCTTTCTGTGAAAACAACTAATGTATAAATAAATAAATAAATGAAGTAAATAGCAGCTACAGTTTAGTCCCAAGATCAGTGGTGTGAACTCATGCTCCTGAACCAACCTGCCAGCAGTGTTTGGAAAGACTTACAGTTTACATATAAACCCACTTGGCAAGCCAGAGCACGGGGTATCCGAGTAATTTCTGTTGGATAAAGGTCTAGACTAACTCTGCAGCATCAGTCACGATCGAGCATGCCAGCGCCTGGCAGTATTTCTCTGATGGTGATACAAGGTCATGATCACCTGCTGAACTTTAAAGCCTATACATCATTTCTGACTTCAGTGTACAGTATCAACCCTAATTAAAGGGATAGTGAATGCAATCACCAGAAGCCTATCTTGGCTGAAGAGAAGCTGCAATACCACTTATTCACTGTGGCCTTTCGAATACATCCATCAGCCAGACAGTACTGGAGCACACACATCCACATACAGAGAAGGATGCCAGCTGCAGCTGCTGAGGCAGCCTCTTTCAGTGGGCCACACGGTACCAGCTCTGAAAGCCTACTAGGTCCCAGACAAGCAGCAGTCAATAAAGCAAATATTACCCATACTACTTTCAAATATTTAGTGATATCACGGTAAGAATGTCACTATTTGCATCTCCTTCCTTAGGAACTTACACAGCCTGGCCCTGACAGCACACGATTACGTGGCCCAACTTAACACTTAAAGAAATCAGGAAAAACCCCAACAAATTTCATTGCTACAGAGGGAGTCTCTGAAATCTGACAGAGAAGTGGCCCAAGGAATTGTGACTGAATGAAATGACAGGGAGACTTAGATCTGGTCACGAGAAAACTGAAAGCTGAGAAATGTGGGAACAATTTAAAACTAGGGCAACAGCCTCATCTTAAAGACAGTTATTTAATTAGCGATCCACATGAATGGATCTAAACCAAACCCTCAGTGCTAACAAAAGCCCTGCAAGACTGGTTTCCCTTTTTATAGCTGAAGAATGTCTCAAAGAACATTTATCCAGATCAAGACTTACGCTCCACACTCATTATTGTTAATAAGAGGAATCATTTAGCAAGCAGTGTGAGAACATTCAAAGACACGTGTGAACCCCACGTACTCCAGAGCAACAGGTCGTATCGGTCCGGATAGCTCTGGATTGTTTTCCCATCAGTGACTTCACATTATCGCTACGGGAGACTTAAATGTTATTTTAGTAGTAAGCGATCTTCTTCACCAGTCCATGCCAGCTCTACGATAGCCACGTGCAGACTGGGATTCATTCCTGCTGAAACAATGAACTCTAAAGCCATCTGCAGCCGGGCACAGTGCCCACGCTGCTACAATTACAAGGCTATGTCAGCTTCTTATTGTTAAAGTGATGGATTTCATAGCTGGGCACGTTACCTTGTTGGAGTAACCGGTATTTTTTCTTGGAAGCAGGCTGGAATGGCACAGGACTGGGCCAATTCCCAAGCACTGCAATAGGTTTCTACAACCTTTTTGACAGATAACCTTATATAGCAGTTTCTCTTGTGTACTCTGCCAGCTCTTTATCCTGAACAGGTGCTCAGCAAACTTTCAGACTATTACAGTGCAATGGATCAGAGAAATTAAGATATGAACAGAACCTCCTCAACAAAACAGCAGCAGTGGCATGGAAGTGTATGTTACATTCAACAGGCAACATCTTAGGATCCCACATCAGTTACTGAGGGTACCAGAGCACTGGAACAGGCTGCCCAGGGGGGTTATGGAGTCTTCTTCTCTGGAGATATTCCAGACCCACCTGGATGTGTTCTTGTGTGACTTGGTCTAGGTGATTCTGCCATGGCAGGGGGTTGGACTGGATGATCTTTCAAGGTCCCTTCCAATCCCTAATGATTCTATGATTAGATCAAGGATTCCATGTGACACTTATGAGACCAAAAGAGCTTTAAATCATCAAACACCACGTTCAAAAAACTCAGCTGTATTCACAAGTGAAGAGAAACTTCTCAGCTTCTGAAAGTCTTGTTAGTCAGCCACCACAGAAAGCAGCGTGATCCAGGATGTTTTCCCAAGGCTTCATCACCAATAAAATCCCTTGGGTGAAACCACTCACTCCCATTTATACATCTGAGCCTACAGATTTGAATGAGGTTTGCCTTATTGCATGCAAGGGAATGACACCTAGTGCAAGGTTCTACATCTGGGCTGGGGTTCCACATCAATCCCAAGCACAAATATGTGCTGGGCAGGGAATGGATCAAGAGACATCCTGAGGAGGGGGACTTGGGGACGTTGGTAGAGGATGTCTAGAGCATTGTGAGAGCAGACAAGAAGGCAACCATGTCCTAGGCAGTATCTAAAAAATCAGCACCAGCAGGTCAGGGGATGTTATTCTGCCCCTCTGCTCTTGGGACATCTCACCTGCAGAACTGTGTCCAGTTCTGGAGTCCCCAGTAGGAAGGACATGGAAGGAACTGTTGGAGTGAGTGCAGGGGAGGCCACAAGGGTGACCTGAGGGCTGGAGTTCCTCTGTGAGGATAGGCTGAGGGAATGGTGACTCTTCAGCCTGGAGAAAAGAGGGCTCTCAGAGGAACTTATAGCAGCCTTCCAGTACCTGAAGGGGGCTACAGGAAAGCAGAGGTGGTCTTTTAGAAAAGGCTTCTAGTGATAGGACCAGGGGGAATGGTTTCAAGTTCAGAGAGAGTAGATTTGGAGTCTCAGGAAGAAATTCCTCACTGTGAGGGTGCTGAGTCACTGCAACAAGTTGCTCAAGGAGACTGCTAATGCCCCCTCCCTGGAAGTATTCAAGACCTGACTGAATGGGGCTCTGAGTAACTTGGTCTAGTGAGAGGTGTCCCTGCCAATGGCAGTTGATCTCTGAGGTTCCTTCCAACCTAAGCCATACTATGATTTCCACACTCATAATTCACTTGCACTGTGTGATTCTGGTCATAAAACCTTTCCAGCCCTCACAGTGTCTCTCTGAATGAAACAGGTACAACCACTCCGAACTCTGGATGATGCTCATGACGACTGTGAGGCTGGCAACACAGATCACTGATCAACATACTGTAACAGAGCAAACTACTTCTTGTTCCCCATCACCTGCCGCTCCATGATGGGAAATACAATCACAATCTCTTCACAGACCTTTTCAGGAGCCAGTTAAGAGTCCCACCAGAATTTCTCAGGCACCTATGGAGCATTAGCCGGGTGTCACAAGGCGCTCAGGTCCAGTGGCACGGTTTGTTGCATTGTGTTAGTCAGCAGGAACCAAGGCAAGAAAAGGGTTATCAGACAGTGAGTAATGGACCACCTGCTGTCACGTTGAATCCAGGCTATACAGTTTCATCACGGACCGCATCAGAGTGTGAGTAATGCTGCAGGCCAAACATGGACCTGTCTGTCAACCTCCTGGTGTTTGGACAAAATGTCCTGAGAAGCCGATGTAGTAGAGACATTCAAGAAATGCAGGAATCATGGCTGGATCCCAGCCACTCTGCAATGGCATTAGTGATTCATGCTGTGGGTATTATTCTGAAATTCTACAAAACCTTCCATTATTTGAGAGCCACACACAAGGAGTCAACATAACCCCTCAGGACTACTCAAAACCTTCCTTGCTTTTAAAGCATTTCAGCACTGAAAAGAATTTGAACTGATATCTCTAAACCGAAGCATGAGGGCAGACAAAAGTGCTGCAAGGCATCCAGACATGCTGTCTCACTAATGCTGGTCTGATTCACTGCCACGTGCTGACCCAGTGCACTGCTCCGCGTCCACCTCCCAAGGTATCATTTGCACAGGTGCAGGCCAGGACTGCAGACTGTATGGAAACAACATAAGTGCTGCTCAGTCGTCACCCGCAGGATGTGTGGTTAAGTCCTTGGGGCCCTCTGCTGCACTCTGCCTCCTCAGCATCTCAAGTGAAGGGAAATATTTATACAGACAAGGATGACGGGAGCTGGATTCTGAGCCCAAATCTAATCAATCCAGTTAAATTTTCTCTCTTCCCTTAAGACATCACTGTAGAGAAGAATTTCTAGTTACCACTCAGAGTTTCCCTCTGAATCTGAATCAGCAGTCCTACCTCTTTCTAAAGTCATCATTATTTTGGGAAAGCTTCCACCAATTTTACCCTCATGAGGGTTCTAGGTCCTGCTGCAGCAGCACATGCTGCTACAAGGTCAGACAACCCTACGCCTGTTTCCTAAATCATTATAGGCTTCTAAAGCCTGAGAATCAATAAAACCCCATACGAAGGCTTTGTTATCATAGAATCAGGCAGTTCTGTGTTCACACTAGAATTCTGCCTGTCGATTTGGGTTAGTAGCAGGACGTGCATGCTGCGCTGTTCAGATCGTTATATGCTCACAACTAATGAAGTTCTCTGAGCAAGAAGTTCCCTGAGAAAGTGACTTATACTCTGGCAGTACAGAGGTAGTCAGCTCTGAGAGGGGATGCTTTCTTTTCTAGAAAGGATTCCAGACAAGCAGCAGCGGATTGATAGCTACTGCTCTTCTCTGATATCTGTAGCTTCTTCAGACAATTTAGAGTTGTCGGGTACCTAAACCAACCAGCTTAGCTCATTTTTAGGCCCTTCAAATGTATGCACAGCACTGGAAAACACAAAACTGGCTTCCACTGTTACCTCCAAGTAAAAGAACAGATTTTCAGGCACCCCTTCACCTTGCCAGAACACGATCACTGGGGAAATACTGTATTTCAGGCAAAGACATGTGAGAAGAATAAAGCTGCTGCAAAATGCCTCTGAAAATCCAATTTCTAATCACTCAATGACTTCAGCTTTGTTGCTTCCCTTTGTGTGACGACAGAGAGGTTGGCTTGGAGCAGATGAGGAGATGAGGACCACTGACAGGAACACAGAGTACTGCGTTTATTACCATATTCATAACTACAGGGGTCCTGTATCAGAAAATAAGCCACAAATAACACCTCACTGTGGGACTACGATCAGCCTGTCCAGTTAGCCTTCTGCCTAGTATTCTCATTTCCATAGTACACCACACCGGGTGCATCCTACCCAAGGCACTGCTGAGATACATGAGACTCAATCTGCCCAGCTCCAACCATCTAGATTAATCCAGCTTGCGCCAGACAACAACAGTAATGCATGATGTGCATATAACTTATAACACACGCAGGCAGGAGGCCAGAGGTTCATAGAAAGCCCAGCAGCAACCACTAATTAGCCCTGTGGAAGACTGGCCTGGGGCTATATGACTGTGGCGATGATCTAATGTAGAGAGCAATAAATAGTCAAGACAATAGTCCCAGGGCAGGCAGTGGGGAGAAATACATCACATGGATGATGAATACCTTGTAGAAGCTGCAGCTTGATGAGAATAACTTCTACATGGAGTAGCCACACTGTCATCCATGCATACACCTTGCACGTCACACAGTTCAGTAACTCCCACCGCCACAGAATCATAGAATGGTTCAGGCTGGAAGGGACTTTGAAGATCAGCTAGTTCCAATCCCCCTGCTGTGGGCAGGGACACCTCTCTCCTATCAGACCAGGTTGTTCGATGCCCCATCCAACTTGGCCTTGAACACTTCCAGGGATGGGGCATACATAATCTCCTTGGGCAACCTGTTCCAGTGCTTCACCACGCTCATGGTGAAGAACATCTTCCTGAGACCCAATCTAAATCTCTCCCCTTTCAGTTTCAGGCCATTATTCCTTGTTCTGTCACTACAGGCCCTTGTAGAAAGACCTCCAACGTTCCTGCAGGCCCCTTAAGGTACTGGAAGACTGCTCTTAGGCCACCCCAGAGCCTTCTCTTCTCTAAGCTGAACAACCACAGCTCTCTCACCCTGTCTTCATAACAGAAGTGCTCCAGCCCTCTGATCACCTTTGTGGCTTCCTCTGGATCTGTTCCAGCAGATCCATGTCCTGCATTACTGGACAGGTCTGACCTGTAGGTCTGAAGGTCTGATTTGTGCATGTCACATGAGTAGAACAGGAATTACTACTGAACCCCTGAATCTATCTGGCCAAATGAATCACAGAATCATTAGGGATTGGAAGGGACTTTGAAAGATCATCTAGTCCAATCCCCCTGCCAAAGCAGGATTACCTAGACCAAGTCACACAGGAACATACCCAGGAGGATCTGGAACGTCTCCAGAGAAGGAGACTCTACAACTCCCCTGGGCAGCCTGTTCCAGTGCTCTGGTACCCTCCCTGAGAAGAAGTCCCTGCTGATATTGATAGGGAACCTCCTCTGTTCCAGCTGGCACCCACTGCCCCTTGTCCTATCACCAGATGACCTTGAGAAGAGCCTGGCTCCATCCTCCTGACACCCACCCCTCCCATATTTATAGACATGAATGAGGTCCCCCCTCAGCCTCCTCTTCTCCAAGCTCAAGAGACCCAGCTCCCTCAGCCTTTCCTCATCAGGGAGGTGCTCTACTCCCTTCATCATCTTCACTGCTCTATGCTGGACACCCTCCAGCAGCTGTGTCCTTCTTGAACTGAGGGGACCAGAACCAGACAGAATACTCCAGATGCGGCCTCACTAGTGCAGAGCAGAGAAGGAGAAGAACCTCCCTTGGTCTGCTAACCACCCCCTTTCTGATCCTACCTCCAGGATGTTGTTGGCCCTCTTGGCCACAAGAGCACATTGCTGGCTCAGAGTCATCCTGCTGTCCATTAGGACCCCCAGTTGCATTTTAGATCCCACTGGCCACTTCACCCAGCCTCCCATGGCTATTTCTGAGTGTTACTAGCATCACAGTGCATTAATAATTATAGTAAAATGAAGACTCATAACTGCTTCAGAAAGGAAAAAAGGAACAAAAAGAAAAGATATTTCAACAATTCCATAAAAAGCCAGGAAGATGAAGTTTGCAATGATAACACACAAAGGTCAGCTTCTCTTTCAGAAGGTTTAATAGCAAAAAGGCTTCAAAGAAAAGCCAAAGACTTGTGCCTCGCATCCAAAACCACGTGAGGCATTTGCTCCCGCAAACAGAAATTACCTTTCAATGACAGAAATCACCCGTGGAGAAAGTCTGAATGTTTTTAAACTAAATTAGTGCTCTTGAAAGAGGCAGTCCTTTTGCATTTCTATACAGCGAGTATTTCGAGCACACAAGGAACCAGACGTAGGACCATTGTCAAGCTTTTTCCAGGGTTTTAGTCATTTGATAAAGCCTTTGATAATTTATTCATTAATCTGGGACTCTAATCTTCAAACAGCTCCCTAACTAACAGATTTGCTTTATTTTACTGCCATATTCTGCCCTCATGTAGTTACTTTTTAGTTTTGCAAGTGATTTTCTGTATCGATTAGCCCAGCAAGAAACACGTCCATCACTCAACTCGACTAACGGTAGTGAGACCTGGCGGTGGAGAAAAACCCCACTCGTGATGTTTACTTAGACTAAATTAAAACATACATTGCTGGCACAGGAGGCAACCGCTAAAAGAGAGGTCTTTCAACTACTGCAATGTAAATGAACGCCTTCCTTCATCTCTAGTTTGCTGCAAGTGTTCCCGTAATGGCCATTGATCCATCAGTGCTGTGAAAAAAACACTTCATCCCCTTGCTTTCGTTTCAACATTCAGGTTGAACATCCTAGGACTGCATGAGATTGAAATGACACTTGAAAGTTTATTTTCTCAAGCAACGCTATCTGAGTTTATAATAACAGCACCCTAATGAGTGATTATGTAGGGTTAAGTATGAGGTACTGAGTGATGAAGGTGGAAGAATGGAGACAAATAGAGAACAGCACCTCTTGAGCTAATGAAAAACAATAATGCTCATGGCAATGTTTCCTGAAGAATAGTTTATAAGGATAAACAAACACACTGGCAAGAAAAAACCCCCTATAAATACCTTCTGCAACTGCACTGACCACCAACAAGGAGACCTCAATACTGTGAAAAAGGAAAAGAAAGTACAAATACAAGCACAGCCAGTTGTAACACAAGCGTATAGAAGGCTTAGAAAGACACGAAGGGCTTTTCAAAGCAGCTACTATTGCTTCTGAGGTCAACAAAATATTTTAGGGTCACCAATGTCAACATTTCACAGTCACAGCCTAGCGTGTAGCACAGTACTCCATTCACCTTCCCTAACAGATTGCATTTTTTTAGCTAAAACAGTCATTTAAGCAATTTCTTTCTTTAGAAATTGATGTGGTTTAGTTACAATCTGAAAGAGGTTGATCCATTTCAGCCCTTAGCTTGGGTAGTCTGCTGCTGAGCTTGCGTGTGCGAGTAAAGATTTTCCAAGGTCAACACTTTGCTGTTGAAGATCCTTCATCAGAAATGAACACAGAATTACTGAGGCTGGAAAGGACCTCTGAGCTCATCCAGCCCAGCCCATGACCTGACATCACCACATCAGCTAGACCAGAGCACTAAGAGCCACATCCCGTCTGTCCTTAAACACCTCCAAGGATGGGGACTTCATCACCTACCTGGGCAGATCGTTCCAGGGTCTGATCACCCTTTCTGTGAGGAATGGATTCCTTAAATCCATTCTAACCCTCCCCTCTCATCCTGGCAGTGGTTTCCTGGGAGAAGAGCCCAACTCCACCTGTCTACAGCTTCCCTTCAGGTAGCTATAGAGAGCAGTGAGCCTCCTCTGGACTAAACAATCCTAACTCCCTCAAGTCTCAACATGTGCTGATGGAATCACTGAAAGACACTGAAGGTGACCCAATGGTATTGAAAGTCATGACATTTATTTAGGGGCCCAAACACTTAATGCCCGAGAACTTAATGCCTCAGATTATTCCTTAATAAAGTTGATCATTCACCTTGGTGTCAAAAGCCTATAAAGAGGAAATTCCTGTATCAGCCACATTCCTGTGCTTCAAAAACGCCTCTTGTTTGCCAGTCTCTGTAATAGCTTTACAAGCAGACAGCCAGAGTCTGAGCTGAGAGGTGTCCCAGCCGAGGGCACGTGCTGAGACACAGCCCATTGAGATCCCAGAGAGCTCCAGTGGCCCCACTTTAGGATCAGTATTTATAGGGCTGCAAAATGACTGACTCTGGTGAGTTAATCCTTTTCCACTGCGGTCGTTACCTTTGTCAGGCAAACGTGGTCCTTCTTAGATAGGGATTCTTAGATCTTTTTCGTGGCACTTCAAGGCATTCAGGAGTTCCAGGCGTGGTCAGGGGGTTCCTAACCATTCCAGCTCTCTGAATCTGTCTCTAGGATGCACAGAAGTCAACTCATTTTGACTTGCAGCCCCATTAGACGAGGTCAGAAAGCACCAAGCTGTTCCACTGTTGTAATTATCAATAGCATGGTGGCTCAGGTCAATTCTGCAAAGCATCCCAGAGGTCACCACTGCAATGTGACCGAGGGGCCAGCACCACAAAGTGGCACAGGGGCCACCGTTGCAATGCAGCCTGGGGATCAGCATCGTAAATCAGCACAGGGGGGAGGGGAGGGGGTCCTCTACCACCACACACATATTAAGCACAAGAAAATAGCACACAGTGGATTTATGACAAAAACCTGCCCGTACACATTATTCAACACCTCCTGTCACACTACTGACTGGCTGTGTCACAGCTGAAGCAGAGTCTACAAACCCCAGGTTGAAGGTTTTGAGCTTTGATATCCGTAACTCTCTGAATCCTTCTCTAACCTCACCCAACACAGGTCAGTATCACTCTGGTGCTGCACAGACAGAAACCACCATCCCAAAGAGACTCCTGCTGTGACTGTGAATGCGTAGGGATCTCATAAAGGGCCTAATCTTCTCTTTATTTGTGCTGGGGCAATTAAACAGCACTTCGTCCACCACATTTTAGGGTCCGTCATTTGGAAAGGCTTCCCTTTCAGAGGGAAGCTTTCACAAGTGGTTCCAGCATCAGCAAAGAATCCACCCAACAGCAGTTCTCTGCTGATAGAGGCTATGCCCTCCCGAGAAACAGAAGTCGATGCTCTTCAGATTCTCCTACTTATTACAAACATCTCTGTAGCACCAACTAAATTTCCCCATCTGACCAAAAGAGCAGCAGAAAAGCAGAGCTGACAGAGTGCACACGGGCGTTTCTTTCTAGGAAAAGGAAGTGTTTCCACTAAGTTCTGCAAACAAACTCGCCGCCAATCAAAAGCACCTTTAATGAACGTGGAGAGCGAGCACACTGTACTTTCACACAATGTCCTGTGAGGGCTAAGAAACCCCGAGAAGTTATTCTTCGAATGTGTTTCTATGTGACAACCTGGCACCTAGCCCACAAAACAAACAGATAGCTCTCAGGCTCACAGCGGAGCTATTTTTGGAACCACCATGAGTTCTAGAAACTTCACAATAGCAGAAGAAATTTCTCCAGATACAGAATCACAGTATAAACCTGGTTGGAAAGGGCCTTCTAGATCACCAAGTCCAACCATCCCCACACCACAGAAAACCTCAATCCTTGAGAGTTTGGCAAACACAAACTCCCTCCATGCTGCCACTTGAGCAGGGTGTGAAGCACCATGGCTACACGGTTCTTCAACACCTCCAGGCATGGGACTCCACCACCAACCTGGGAAGGCCCTTCCAGTGCCTCACCACTCTTTCTGGAAAGAATTTCTTCCTCAGATCCAATCTAATCCTCCCCTGCCTCANCTTGGTAGCTCTGCTCTGGACCCATTCCAGCATCTCAGTGTTTCCTATCATGAGGGGACCAGAACTGAACACAGTAGTCAATACACAAATACACAATACACTACACCGCATTCAACAGGAGCTGATTCTGGCCTCAGTCAAAGTCCTTTCTTCTCATCTTCCTCTGCAAGAAGTTATAATAGAGCAGCAGAGGCCAAATTGAGACAACACACCCTAAAAAATCTATAGTAGAAGGAAGGTGATGCAGGCTAAGCTGAGTAACAAAACACACTCTCTATTTCATGTCACTTCTGGGTGCGAGGGCAACAGTCCTTCCCAGCTGTTTCCTGACACCACCCAGTAGTAGCCGTGAATGTTATGAACTTGGAGGTTTAAATTCTACACGAATCCAGTTTAATTTCAGGGCTCTAGACATCAGTGCATGCTTGCAGCCCAGAAGGCAAATCACACCTTGGGCTGCATCAGAAGAAGTGTGGCCAGCAGACTGAGGGAGGGCATTCTGCCCCTCTGCTCTGCCCTGTTTACCCCTCACCTGGAGCCCTCAGTACAGGGAGGATATGGACCTAGTGGAGTGGGTCCAGAAGAGGCCATGATCAGAGGCTGAAGCACAGAGACAGGCTGAGGGAGCTGGGCTTGTTCAGCCTGGAGAAGACTCCAGAGGGGACCTGGTAGTGACCATCTAGTACCTGAAAGGGGCTACAGGAAGGATGCTGAGGGACTGTTTATGAAGGCCTGGAGTGACAGAACAAGGGGAAATGATTTCAAATTAGAGAAGGGCAGACTGAAATCGACTGTTAGGAAGTTCTTTGGCAGGAGAGGGGTTGAACACTGGAACAGGTTGCCCAAGGAAGTGGTTGAAGCCCCATCCCTGGAGATACTCAAGGGGAGGCTGGGCAAGGGTCTGGGCAACCTGATCTAGTTGAGGATGTCCCTGCTCACTGCAGGGGGGTTGGACTAGATGATCTTTGGAGGTCCCTTCCAACTCAGGCCATTGTATGATTCTCCAGGTTGCCAATTATGAAGCTGGGAATGGATTCACCATTTCTTGGAAGCCACATTACAGAGAAATATAGAGTAATTAAAAATAGTTTTCAAAACTAACTATGTGTTAGAAGTATTTCTTAGAATCTCTGTAACAGGCTTGTTGATGCACTAGCTAAAGATGAGTTCCAGTGATAAAGCCAAGAAGTACAGACACACTTTATGCTTTATGCTATCAGTATCTATCACAACTCTGACAATACAGAGCCGCATGGTCAAATAATCTGATAAATTCCAAACTTTATCCTCTTTCATCCTACAGCATAAGCACACATCACAGACTAATTTTTAAAAAAGACTTTTTTCATTCATTTATCATCTGTTCACCTTTTAAAGACTTTGGAAAGTTCCAAATATCCTCCTGTCAAGGACAACAGAAGTGATTTCTCACCTTAAAGAAAAATTCCTATCGCTTTGGATACAGCCTGGCTCGTACATCACAAGGATAAGGCCAGTTCCCTTTTCAATCTGCATGTTATTCTTTACTTTTTATTTCACAGCCTTCTTGCAGCCTGATATCCTCTGTAACAGCATTTCAGACAGTCACCAAAACCCTTATATGAATGTGGCTGGAAGCAAGCGCTCATCTTTTCAAGGTTTTTCTTCTATGAGAAAAGTGCTCGGGGTAGCTCTGCAGGCTGCACGTCCCACAGTTTTCTAATCCTCTTGCTATCACTGGCCTCAATTTTCTATAAAGTGTGCCCTTCGTTTATTTTGTGTAGACAGATTGTGATTACTTTTCTCCTCCTTTATCAACTGCAGACTTCTAGTTATCTGCTAGCATAGCCCAGGGTGTCAGTAGGTTGCACTGCTGGAAGAAAAGAACACATGGCAGCACATCTAGAGCCAAAGGACAGCAGCTATGGAAAGATCTTCAGAACAAATTGCAGCTCTGTGTAAAGGCATCCTGCAGCATCCCACACCAGCCAGTAAAGAATAGGAATGCTTGTGATGTTAGTCTTCCCTGTGTAATGGGAATTAAGAGCTTTTTTGGTTTTCTAAGCAATTATCCAAAGGCAGTTGAGAAGGCCAGCTCCCATTCTCATTTGTAGTTCATAGCAGCATTCATGGATCATGCTAGCAGATTTTATTACCTTACCTGTCAAGAAATAAAGAAACAGCTATTTCAAATAAACTGCTCGGTTAACAAGCTCAAGTCTGTACGTTCAGCAACTGTTCACTCAACACATGAAAACTGTAGCTTGCCATACACGCAGGCACCCCATAAATTATATTCACAACTTTCTCTGAGTAGTTCTTTAGAGTTACTGCAGATTCAGTTATGTAACCAGCTAACACAGTAACCTCCCCGTAGAGGAATATATTCTTATGCTACTGATAACTGTTCAATAGATAAATCAAACCACATATATGAGAGACAATACCATGCCTCATCTAAAGAGAGTTAAAAAAAAACCAACTCCCTACTGAGATCTCACCAACTCTGAATCGTTAGAACCTTCTGGTTGGAAAGATGTTACTGTCATGGAGTCCAACCATAACCCTCACACTGACGAGTCCATCACTAAACCAATTCTACTCTCAGTTCTCTAGTCTCTGTCCCATTCTCAAGCAGACCAGCATTTCTGCCCAACCTGGTGTCACCTGTGAATGGACAGTGCACTCAGTTCCCTCATCCAGATCATCGATAAAGAGGTTCAACAGAACATGCTCCAATACTGAGCCCCAGAGAACACTGCTTGTGACTGACCACCAACTGGATTTAACTCCATTCACCACCAATCCTTGAGCCTGGCCACCCACCCAGTTTGTTTATCCAGTGAAGAACATTCTTGTCCAAGCCCTGAACATCCAGTTCCTAAAGGAGAGTGCTGTGGGAAGTTGTGCCAAAGGCTTTACTGACATCCAGGTAAGCAACACCCACAACCCTTCCCTCATCCACCAAGCAGCTTGCCTGAGGTTGGACCACTTACACTGAGCCTGCTGCATTTCCAGGACCTTAATGGGGCACTCTAACAGCGATTTATTGCCTGGTTTCTATACTGCAGCAGTATATTTTCACTAATTTACCTTTACACTCATGGGAATCCTTTTTCATTTCTCACAGGGGAGTTTATCTTAATCCCTACCTGTACCTAGTGCATGACGTAAGGTTCACGGTTTGGTTAGAAGTTCGTCACAGTTCAGTTCAGTACTTTTCATCGCTCAGAATGAACGCGTGGGCTTTGGCAATACAACTCATGCCATCTGTTAGAGAAGTTTTGAGATGAGTCAGAGGGAAATATTAATTTCCACTCTGAATGCACACTGGGACACTTCATTTGCCCATCTCGCAGTCGTTGGGGTTTTTTTTCCAGAGGACAAGCACTTGTTTTCCAGATCTGGTGATTTCAATCAGAAAGATTCTCATCTTCAGATAATAATTAGGAAAAGTAAGTTATTGATGAGTTATGGTTTTACTTACTTTCTAAGTGTTCTTAGGCTCTATATAGAATCATCAGGGAATGGAAGGGACCTTGAGAGATCATCTAGATTAATCCCCCTGACACAGCAGGATCACTCAGACCAAGTCCAAGCGGGTCATCTAGTCCACCTCCCCTTTCAACAAGCAGGGCCCTCTCTAACTAGAACAGATTGCCCAGAACCCCATCCAGCCTGCCCTAGTTTGGACACTCTCCAACAGGTCCTCATCCTTTTTGTGCTGGGGGCTTCAGAGCTGGACACAGTCCTTCAGGTAAGGTCTCACCAGAGCTATTCATATAACAACTGACAGCTCCACACAGGAATTCACCCCAACAGCAGCAATGTTTCACAGCACAGAGCAACTTCTGATCACAGGGCTGCTGCTGGCATCTGAACTTCCTATATTGATGTTATGTTATCCTAAGTAAATAAGGTACTGAATTAAGTTCATTTGAAACAATAAGGAAACAACATCCACAGAGGGACAGTCAGTCTATTGATTTTCCAGAGCTGTCCTCTCTGCTGTCCTATCCCATCCCTCTCCAGCAGACTGTACACAAGGAGCTTCTTTGCTTCAGAGAGTAATTTATAGTCATTCACCAAGATCACAGCTTCCTGAAAAACAACGAGACTACCTGCTTTTACTTAAACTCCTACATTGTTTAAAGCTTATGCCTGCTTTGCAAGACACAGGAAATCAAGTACATCTGTCCAGCAGTGTGCTCAGGTAGCCAAGGTGGCCAATTGCATCTTGGCTTGTATTAGAAATACTATGGCCAGTAGGAGAAAGCTGGTGATCATCACTCTGTATTCAGCACTAGTGAGGCTCCACCTCAAATACTGTCTTCTGTTCTGTTCTGGGCCTCTCACTATGAGGACATTGAATTGCTTGACCATGCCTAGAGAAAGGCAGCAAGACTTGAAAAGTGTCTGGAGCTCCTTTGAGGAGCAGTTAGGGGAACTGGGATTGTTTAGCCTAGAGAAAAGGAGGCTGAGGAGAGACCTTATCATTCTGTACAACTACCTGAAGGTGGTTGGAGCAAGGAGTGGGACAACCTCTTCTCCCTGGTGGAAAGCAATAGGACAAAAGGAAATGGCTGTGAGCTGCACCAGGGGAGGGTTAGGCTGGATGTTGGGAAGAACTTCTTCACAGAAAGGGTTATCAAACATTGGAATAGGCAGCAGAGAGCAGCGGTGGAGTTAGATCCCAGGATGTATTTAAAAGGCACAAGACATACTACTGAAGGACAGGGTTTAAGGGTGTCCTAGCAGTGCTGGATCAAAGGTTGGACTAGATGATCTTCATGTTCTCTTCCAACTAAAGGTGTTCTGTAGTTCTGCTGGAATGCACAAGCTTTTGCAGGACTTTCTCTCAAGATAGAGTCAAGAACACATATCCAAAGGTAGTAACTAAAATGACTTGGGTAAAGACCTACTGTGCTCTAAAGGAGTGGAATGCCTCTCATATGCAAGGAATTGTGCCTAATGGAAACGGAATGAGGTTAGGCATGCTGGAGGAGCTATCCTTGTCCATTTCTTTTTCTTTCAGAATAATAATTGAGTGTTTTTTAGTATCAGCCTAGCTTTGATCTCAAATTTACACCAGCCATCATCACCATCACTTGAAAGCACTCCTGTGGTTTCCACTTCTTTAGCAAACTTGGAACACGGGCTAATCTCGCTCGGATCACTTCACCTGTCTGTAAGAAATGTAATACGCACGGGGTGGGAGAGGCAGAGATAAAGTGACACGATGCATCCAGCTCCTTATGCCAACACTTTTTTTAATGGAAATCACTCTCTGGCAAAGGAACAAGTCAGATTAACGAACAATGTGCCGCCCCCAGTATTTTGTCTACAGGGTATTATGTAACAGCTGTTCTACTGGCAATCCTTTCCCTTTCTGGGGAAAGGTAGATAGGCAGTAGAAAGTAGTTTCACTTTCAGCTCCAAGAATCTTTGTACCTGGTTGGGAAAGGTAAACCTAGCAGCAAAGAGACTGCCAGAGTATTGGGCAGACAATGAGGAGCTCATTTGATGACTGCAGTGGTAGTACAAGGTATCCAATACGCTGATGACTAGACAGAAGGATGCCACACTTTAGTGCTGTCAATATAGCAGTTAAAGAACAGAATGAGAACACGTTTTGTGCAAAGCTGGTGTGTTGAAATCATTTCAGGAGGGCTGGCACGCTAGTCTTCAGGAATGCTAATATCTCCTTGAGAGAGTCCAGCGCAGAGCCACAAAGATGATGATGAAGGGAGTGAAGCATCTCACTGCTGAGGAAAGGCTGAGGGAGCTGGTTTTCTTTACCTTGGAAGAAAGAAGACTGAGGGGTGACCTCATTAATGTTGATCAATATGGAAAAGGTGGGTGTCAGGAGGAAGGAGCCAGGCTCTGCTCAGTGGCACCCAATGATAGGACAAGGGACAATGGGTGTCAGCTAGAACACAGGAGGTTCCACATAAATAGGAGAAGAAACTTCTTCACTGTGAGAGTGACAGCACTGGAAGGGGCTGCCCAGGGAGGTTGTGGAGCCTTCTTTTCTGGAGACATTTAAAACCCACCTAGACTGTTCCTGTGCGACTGGATCTGCTTTGGCAGGGGGATTGAACTGGATGATTTTACAAGGTCCCTAACAGTCTGTGATCCTGTGATATCCTAGTCATGCTCCCATACTATCCTTATATATTACCATCCATGTGGAGGGTGGAATTCAGGAAGTCCCATATGGAACTGGCAAAAGTGTGAAGCAGGAGCAGTTTGAGCACTGGCTTTGCTTTCCAGTCTCATTCTCTGTAAGGAACAATCTATTTCCCCCCTCAATTCCAAATAAGGTGGGTTTTGTTCCTCAAACAAAACACACAGCTCCACTGATCCTCTTGGCTTGCCTGTCACAAGGTACCCAAGACTCTTACTTCAGAAAAGCCATATAGCTTACTGATCACAGCCAAGGGACTGGGGATCAAGACACCTGGCTGTTTCTACAGAAAAGAAAATCAAATGCAGTAATGGATTAAGGATACATTGGGACTGGCCTTGGTTAGGGGCTTACCCTCCCGAAACCCTACCAGTATCAGGCTTCTGCAGCCTATACAAGACAGCGACTGCTAGGATGTGTGCTGCGGTAAGACCAGACCCATCCCATGTGTTCTGACCCATCATCATAGGAAATAAAACAACATAAATACAACTGATTGGGTTTTGACCATCACAGTACAGAAAGGATGTGGAGGTACTGGAGAGGGGGCAACTGGGCTGATTAGGGGTCTGTAGAACAGGTCTGATGAGAAGAGCTTGAGGGACCTGGAGCTGCTCAGCCTGGAGAAGAGGAGGCTGAGGGGAGACCTTATCACTCTCTACAACTACCTGAAGGGAGTTTGCAGTGAGACAGGTGTTGGCCTCTTCTCTCTAGGGACTAACGATGGGACAAGAGGAAACAGGATCAATTTGCATCAGGAGAGGTTCATATTGGATCATAGGAAAAGCTTCTCAGAAAGAGTGGGGAGGCCTTGGAACAGGCTGCCCAGGGAAAGAGTGGAGGTGCCATCCCTAGAGGTGTTCAACAAACAGGTAGACACGGTGTTTTGGGAGATGGTTTACTGGTTTTGGGTTGTAGGGCAAATGGTTGAATTTGATGATCTTGAAATCCTTTCCAACCCTGATTCTAAACCACCCATGAACAAATAAGTTACTGAAAAAATGTAATTGCTTCTAGAAATCTTGTTAGAACAGACAACAGATTTTCATTTGCCTCAAGATAAATGTCTGCAGTGATAATCTTGTGTTTATTCATCAATGGAAAATTGTGACTGTACGGCATTGCCATATAGATTCACAAGGTCTTGATGTTTTGGTGACGCCACAGCTGACCAGTGTCCAGTCTTCCTGCTGGGCAGAGACATGCAGCTCAGCAGGCTACAGGCAGTCTATAGCACCTGCAGTTCTGCTGGGTGGAATGTTCCAGCAGTGATGGAAAGGTAAAAAAATGACTGGTACGGTCAGATCTGGCATGATGAGCATCCATAAAATGAACCAAGTGTGCTGAGCTCCTTTTCTAGGCAGTCACATAATTAGGGTCTCCCCCTAGGGTCATTTTTCGGGCCAAATCCTCTTTAGCCAGTATGTTTGATTCTCCTCTCATTGTGTGAGACTAAATCTTTTCTTGCTGCCTTAGTACCGACAAGAGAAATACTAAACACATCCTGATTCTTATCTTAGTCTCTTCCTTTCGTTACCCTTAGGTGCTTCAGCTCACAAAACAGTGAGACGCTGGATTTTTACCTCTGCCATCAAGTTCTGTTTTCAGATCTCACACAATCACCCTCAAATCGTAGCAAGTTCTTTCTATCTCTCATTCCTGATCTAAACCAGATGGAAGTGGAATTCCAGATTTGGACCTGTGTAAGTGAAAAGTAATTTAAAATAATAAAGCTCAAGGGCCAGGTTACACGCAAGGAGAGCAACTGTGAGAAGCCCCCAGAGAGCGTGAGACAGAAGGAAGGAACAGACAGGAAAAGGGGGCAGATACAGTAGTCCACATGAACATAAAGGTTTCTTCACTGTGTTTCAGAACAACCACACAGTGAGATCTTTTCGTACATGCTTCTACCCAAGCACAAAGACAAGTTGCTCACTGTACAATGCATGCTACATGGATTTATTCGCACTGAGGTTTTTGTTCCACACTCACTATTGTGAGACATCACCCAGACAAGTAGACGATCACCCACTCTGAGGAGACTTCATTTCTGAGCAACGGTTCTTACCGCAAACACTGCAATTCGAGAAGAGCTTGAACGAAACCAAAACAAACCTGGAGAAATCTGAACCAAAAGGAACTGTTCAGATTTTCATTACCCTTGTGCTCCTTCAAAAGACATTGTTTTTCCTCAATTTTTCTCTGAGAATCAGCGTTCAAAATTTGTTCGAGTTACAACACTTGGCGTGAAGAAGTTTTTCCTCTGAGCTGCTGCTAAAACAATTCTTTGTGTCTGCAGTGATTTATAGGCTGGACTTGATGATCTTAGAGCCTCAATAATTCTGTGATTGCAAAGCAAGGCCCCTACAACTGTAGTGAAAAGTAAGGCAGGGAACATAAAGCACCATGGAAAGATGATCTCTAAACACAAAAGGAGAGTGTTGCCTTTGGTACTACTTGTAACGCATCACAAGTAGAACATAGGTCTGGGACAACCTCAGACTGGAGTGAATTACTTTTATAGAATGATGCTGTTGGCCCTCTTGGCCACAAGAGCACATTGCTGGTTCACAGTCATCCATGAGGACCATGACCATCCGTAGTCATCCAGCTAGGACCCCAAAATAGCTTTATATGCAAAGATGTCAAAGAAAGACAAGAAGTGTGTTAGAACCTTAGAAATGGACCAAAATAACAGAGAGTCCAGAAGTAGAGCTTTTAGAAATGTGCCCTTACTGACTCCTTGAATAGAGCCATACAATCATTCTGGTCAGAAAAGACCCTTGGGATCATTGAGTCCAGCTATCAACCCTACTCTATCAAGTTCACTACTAAACCATATCCTCCTACACCACATCTAAACAGCTCCAGGGATGGTGACTCAACCCCTTCCCTGAGTACCCTGCTTATAAATTAGCAAGCCCTCCCTGGGCAGCCTGAGTAATAAATGAATGACCATATTTAGGATTCTCATTAACCATCCACACAGCCCAGTCAAACCAACACGGAAAGCTACTCTATTTGGGAAAGGGAATTCCTTTCAGTCATCTCAGGAGAGCAACCTTAGCCTCAATTAACCACCCTGTTTTGCAATTCTTAAGTAAACTGGTAATCAGCCTCATATCACAGCTCGTGACATCCTGACAGGCCTAGTAGTGAAATGTTCTCACTCCATATTGCAGAGCAATAGAGCTGTTACCAAAGCAGCACTACAATACCGAATGAATTCATTATCCCAACACCCGGCTGGAGGTGGATATTGCAGAGCACAAGTGTACAAGTCAGAAAAACCCACATCAGCAATATCAGCATAAAAACCTCAGCACAGAAACATCACCAACAAAGAACCACCTACCCCTGACTATCTCCTCACTTTACAGTGACATTACTGTGGCCATCCTGTTTCCTCACAGTGTCTTTCACTAGAAGGAAATCTAGGTGTCTCTTGAATTCATTTATGCTTTTAGCTTTAAAATAGCTTCCCCATAATTTGTTCCATATGTTTATCATCCTGTCCTGAAACACGCCACAGCCTGAAAAGAAAGGGAGAAAAGGTTCCCCTTCCATCTGACATCTGGCTGTTTCTGCTGCTCCTGGGTGTTCCCTGCATCCACAGCTGAGCTGTCTTAGCTACTGACGGAGCTCTCTTTTCACTCTCCAGTGAGGAATTCATAACCAGCAGCTCTCTGTGTCTCACCCCACTAAAAAAAATGATGTTGAAGCTGGAAGACTTTGTTAAACTGAATGACGTGAAACCTATCCCTTGAATACTATTAAAAGGTGTACTGTGTCCTTCAACAAACTCTTTTGAAGCACTGCTATTCAAGAGCAGTAAAGACCAATACCACAACCTCAGAAGCCTCATATAGAAGACAACTGCAAACAGGACACATCCTGACCCTTACAATAAAGTTTAACAGACATGCCAGGCATTTCATTCACATGAACCTTCTTTATATGCAGGTACCAAGAAATTAAAACAAAATACTGTGTTTAAGGTTAACAGCATTAAACTCTAACACAAGAACAACTAATTCAGGCTTGAATTCATCTCAGAACCTTGGAGTTCAGAAGAATCATAGAATCACAGAATGCTAGGGATTGGCAGAGACCTGGAAAGATCATCCAGTTCAATTCCCCTCCCAGAGCAAGGATCTCCTAGATCCAATTGAACAGGAACAGTCCAGGTGGGTTTTAAATGTCTCCAGAGAAGGAGACTCCACAACCTCCCTGGGCAGCCCCTTCCAGGGCCCTGTCACCCTCACCAGGAAGAAGTCTCTTCTCATCTTGATGTAGAACATCCTCTGTTCCAGCTGACACCCCTTGCCCCTTGTCCTACCTCTGGGTGCCACTGAGCAGAGCCTGGCTCCTTCCTCCTGACCCCTTTCCATATTGATCAACATTACTGAGGTCATCCCTCAATCTCCTTTTTTCCAAGCTGAAGAGACCCAGCTCTCTCAGCCTTTCCTCATCAGAGAGATGCTCCACTCCCTTCATCATAGAAGTTGTGCACAAATTTCTTGCCCAGCCTACTTGTAAAGTGTTCTGTGAGAGTCAAAATGTTCTTCCACTCAGAGCTATGTTGGAGCTGTACTCAGAGAGAAAATCCACAGCACCTCAAAGGGCCACTGTTCCCTTGCTTTTTCCAATATAAGCTGATTTGGCTCCCCTCTTTTCACTAAAACCTCAAAAGACATCCAGTTACCTTCAGTAGCAGAAAACTGCTGGAGAACAGTAGAATCTCATGTTGGGACTTGGCTGCCTGTTCTGTGACACTTGCAGAACATTTCTCTTCCATGGCAGAGCCATCAGTGTGCACAGACTTAGGGAAAACAAGGAGTGCTCCCTAAGAACAGTTATTGCACCACGAGAACCTGACCACTCTGAACAGCTGTAATATAAATTCCTTGTATTTGCCGCACATCCATCTATACAGGAGCTCTTATGACTACAGGGAAATAGAAATCCTAAGTTAAACCAGAACTTGACTTCCTTCTTTAGAGCAGAAACAGGAGGAGCCCAGAGTACCCACAGTAGCGTTAATCACTGTTAACAGTTTCGTAGTGCAGTCAACGCCATGGTAGAAGTTAATCTTGCACTTGCCCGAGCTGTCACAAATTATATTACACGGGACAAATGAAGAGAACTTGGCTTTAAGAAGTTATTTAATCTTAGACCTTTTGGAGGGTGGAGATAGAAGAAATAAGAATAAAATATTAGTTTAATCTCTGGTTAAAAAAACCCTCTGCATCACCAGTAATTTTATTGAGGGAGAAGGTATGAAGCACTCCTGTGGTTGGTGACCAAGAGCTGATGACCAAGAGACCACTCTCATTCCATTTTGCCACAATATATGACATTTTCTTTAAACACAACCATTAAATATTCTCCTGAAAAGAATTCTTCAGTCACTGAAAGGGTTTCTAAGGAGCTCAGAGCACTGGAATTTCAAACCCCATAGGACAATTTGGTTAGAAAAGACAGATGTGGTCATATTCGTGAAAGCTTGTTTTCCATATTCTTAATCACTGCCAGACACAGTAGAGTTCATATCGAGCAGGAAAGGTACAGGGACGTGTGCTTTGTGCGCTGCCCACAGTGCGTGTTACACTCTAAGTGAGGATTACACATCTACGTAGAAACCAAACATAAACCTCATGTTTTATCAACAGCTAGAGAGTCCCAAGATGGATCACTGCACTGATGCGAGAATTAATTGTTTTCCCTTTTGCAGAGTAAAGAAACTGATTCTATAATTTAGAAAGAACAAGTCCTGTTTTACAGGTTTTTGACTTAAACAAAACAAATGAAGCTTGGAAATGTTCAAGGTTAGATTAGATGGTGCCTCAAGCAACCTGGTCTAGTGGGGGGGGGTGTCCCTGCTCATGGCAGGGGTGTTGGAACTGGATAATCTTGAAGGTCCCTTCCAACCTGACCCATTCTAGGAATCTATGAACCTGAAGCTGAATTCGGGCTCCATATCAACTCAAAGGTCAGGAATTAATCCCCGTTACAATCTTTATGTTAAGCACACAAAGCTGCTCTTTCTGATGCTCAAACTGTGTTGGTGAAGAGCTTCAACAATTAAAAATAAACAAAGCCTTCTGCCAAGTAGTTTTCCTTAAAAACCCTTTGCTAGCACAAAGCAGAAGCAGTAATTATTTCCTTTCTCTGGTGTTTTGAAGTCGGTTGTTACCAAGTGAATGAGCACATGGATAAAGCTCATTATCGAAAAACAAACGAGACTTAGCAATGTTTTTATGGGGGTAGGAATGATTAGCAGGTGAAGTTAAGTAGATACTGCCCCATTAAGCTGTCACATTACATTTCATTATTGTCTTTCGGTTTCTAATGAGGTGAAAACACTGTTTACTCAATTACCATCTAAAAAAAAAAGGGGGGGGGGAGCTCAAAATATTTCCATCAGAGCAAAAAACAAAAGCAAAACTGCTCTGCACATCTTCCCTTGTTTATTGCTTTAAGAATATAAATAAATAATCCTCCCAAATAGCAGCCACAACTGCACTGGAGCAGCTGTTGACAGCTTAAACCAAACACAAACCAACAGCAAATGGAGATGATAGCAACTAGTTGCTTCTTTATAAATGAGAACAGCTATCAAAGAACACTTTCTATTTTTTAAATGAATTGTCCTTTGGAAATGTGTTTGTAGTGATTTCCCTAGTCACAACAATAGCCACAACTCAGCTGAACTGCAGTGCTAGGCAAAGTGTTTCCGCAAACTTTTAAGTCAGTGCCTTTCAGCGCTCAGAGAATCTATCTGTGATGGATGCCCTGCTGCTGCTGCTTAACATGGCAATGGCTTTAATGAAAAGAGATTGTCAACTTGTAGTCATATTCTTATTCCTTTCTTATGCCCTTAACCCAGAAATGACAGCTCAGCCACTGAAACTGAAAAAGCAAAAGTAGGCTGAAGGAAAGAGTGGCTGAGGGAACTGGGGTTGTTCAATCTAGAGAAGAGGAGGCTGCGAGGAGACCTTATAGTGCTCTACAACTACCTCACAGGAGGGTGTAGTGAGGCTGGTGCTGGGCTCTTCTCCCAGATTACTAATGATAGGACAAAGGGAAATGGCCTCAAGCTGCAGCAGGGGAGGTTTGGATTGGATCTCAGGAAGAAGTTCTTTCCTGAGAGAGTGACTGGGCACTGGACCAGGCTGCCCAGGGAGGTGATGGAGTCACCATCCCTGAAGGTGTTTAAAAAATTAGTAGATAGAGTACTTAAGGCCATGATCTAAGGGTTAAGATGATGTTGGGATGAGGGTTGGGCTTGATGCTCCTGCAGGTCCTTTCCAACTATAACGATTCTATGACTAAAATTGTGAGTTTTGGATCCTCAACACTCAGTTTGGATTCCCACAGTGCTATTGCACAAACCCTTCCTTTTATTTCTACATCTCAAAATGAATCCAGAGAGCTTTCCTGTTATGGGTTGTAAGGTCTGGTTATGGTGGGAGATTCCTGCATTTATGCTCTATTCCACACACAAATCTGAGGGAACAGGTTCTTCCAGATGCAGCACACAACAGTGTCTGCTGGATCCTTTGAGATTTCAGGTTGTGTTCATGTTTTCCTGTATATTACCATGACCAGGCACTGAAAGGTTTGAGTATCCAGTGAAAGACTAACTGGAACATCAAATCAGGAGTCAAAACAGGTTAATTTAAGGTAAGATTTTAAGGAGACTAATGAGATAGGGTAAGAAAATGTAGCTCATGCACTATGAATGCAATTTTAAAAGAGGCACAGAGCAGTTATCTGGCAAGAACAGATCTCTGAAACCACAGGTACCTTCTATTCCAGTCCTTACATAGTATTCATACCTGATCACTGATGACTGTCACTAAACACCAATCTTTTGTCAGATGTGCTACTTCAGTTTCTGCAGCTGTCACAGCACTGGGTATGACTGTTAACTATCTCCTCAAAACTCACACAAAGAACAAACTGCAGGCTCCTCATTATTTTCCACCAGGTTAGTCACCAGCTAAATTGAGGGAAATACCAACACGCACATCGCAGTTCACCCACGCCAAGAGCCCTGGAAGAAAAGCATTAACAATTGTCCCATGTTTGTTGGTCTTCATCTCCCATCTCTGTTTACTGCCCTGTATTTGTCCCAAATAGAATTCCTCCAGCCTTTTTCTCTTTGCAGAGAAAAGCTGCTTTGGTGATCACTGTACCTTCTTTTTCAATAGTTTATCCACTGCAAATTGAATGCAGTGAGAGTCTACAGCTGATATCAGCTGTCATCTGGGTTCTGGAAATCATTCTGTTGCCTCCAAAGGCAGAAGATATATGATGCAGCTTATGCGACACTGCAGAGGTCTGAACAGCAGCAGCAAAGCATAGACCTTCAGACACAACTGCTGCTGAGTGGTGGTGTGCTGACTATGTTTTCCTTTAACCCGGGTGCTAATTTCTCAGCAGTTTTCCATGGTCAGGATAAACAGACGCAAGGCAGAAGAGAGTGGATCCTCATGAGGCTCTAGGAGAGGCTGGGCTCATTGTGACTGTTGCTGATCTAAAGGACCTTGTCAGAGGGGATTGTTTCCCTGGCAAACACTTCAGAAGGGTTGGGGAAAGGAATAAGAAGCTCCTTCACACTGCAGCTCATTAAACCCTGGGCTGGGTATAGAAAGATTGTCAAGCAGTAAGGGTTAAAAAGAGAGAAACAAATAAAAAGAGACCAGCCTTCAGCAAAGCATAGACTATACTGCTCCTCTTCCTCTTATGGACAGCAGAAAGAGGATAGAGACTTCAAACACAGACTCTCCCACCATTTGTGAATGTCGCCTCAGGAAAGAGGGCTCTGCTGCCACTGTCACTGCCACACTAGCCTGGCAACCAGTGGAAACGCAGGCATCCTGCTCACATCCAGAAGAGCTGACTATCAAAGGAAAACTCAGCTCAAAGCCTAGAGAGACAAAGCCCAGAAAGCAGTCTGTGTTAGACACTCGAGTCATCCTGCTCATCACTATCTGCTCTCTTTCACCAGAAGGACTGTTACAGAGATGGCTACTGGAGGGTTTGAGTTTTTTTCTGGTGGTTGTTGGGTTGTGGGGGGCAGTTGTTTTGTTTTTGCAGGGGGAGCAGCATCACTATCACCTCAAATGAGTAAAACCATAATAGCTTGAATATCAAGCTATTAAAATAAGAAAAGTTAACCTAAATCCACTCTTCAGTTCAGTTTGGAAGAAACAAACCAAACAAGAATGGAGAATCCTGTATGCTCTCAAATCCCCCCGCACTTCCTGCTTTTAGTTTGGGTCCTTTCCTGGTTACTATACAGTTAAATAGTTCTTGTTTCTAAACACAAGGACCGTGACATCCAATCTTATCTGTTCCAGTTCCCCAAGTGAGCGTGTTAGAATAAAATACACTGGAGTTCACTTCAGGTCTGAGGAGAAGAAACAGATCATAATAAAAATTCTTCTAATAGAGAATCTTTTAAATAAGCGTTAGTCACAACGGTTATAAAACCTCTCCTAAGGTATGAGTGCTGATGTTCTCAGTTCCATCAAAGGTTATGTATACAGGAGGCTGTACAGACCCCATGGTAACAGCCAGGCCAGAAACATTCCTCTAAAATAAAATATTGGTGACAAAAAAACCTTCCTCCATAGCTCTGTTTCAGCAAGTCCAAGAGCTGATGTCCTCATCCAGCTCTCAGTATCCATGCTCTCACTTCCTCTTGGCTCAGTGGTTCTTAGAGTCAAAACAACAACAGCATTTAAAAAAACTTTAACAACCCAACCCAAAACCTAAACAAACCTCAGAACTAGCTCATTTATCAGCTCATTACCACAGTTTCTCTAACTTATTAGGGAGGTATAACTGACCCTGAATCTTGTCTTCCTGTAAGAAATTACTCCTTCCTGTAAGAAATTAATCTGGAGCCCTGTGACTGGGGAATAAAGAGAAGAGTCTACTTCACTGCTTTATTTATGAAAGTGGCAATGAAAGTAGCAAAAGACATCTGTAATTTACTGCATTTTTTCTCCTCTAAAGTCCTGCTGTCAAACTCTGCTGCAGAGAATAGCCTTCTCTATGGTGAATCATCATAGCTCAATTACAGGGGCTGAAGGCATATCCACACAGCACTCTCCACAAATATCCTCGAGACAGGATCTGCATTAAGATACTGCCACGCACCTAACATGAGTCAAAACTCTGGAGGCAAGAAACACATGCCAACAACTAGTGGTCTGAGCCAATGAAGATGATGAAGGAAGTAGAACAGCCCCCTGATGAGGAAAGGCTGAGGGAGCTGGGTCTCTCTAGCGTGGAGAAGAGGAGGCTGAGGGGTGAACTCATTTATGTCTATAAATATGTGAGGGGTGGGTGTCAGGAGGATGGAGCCAGGCTCTTCTCAAGGTCATCTGGTGATAGAACAAGGGGCAATGGGTGCCAGCTGAAATAGAGGAGGTTCCATATCAATATCAGCAGGGACTTCTTCCCAAGGAGGGTAACAGAGCACTGGAACAGGCATCCCAGAAGGGTTGTGGAGTCTCCTTCTCTGGAGACAGTCCAGACCCTCCTGGTTCCTGTGTGACTTGGTCTGGGTGATCCTGCTGTGGCAGGGGGTTTGGACTGAATGATCATTTGAGGTCCCTTGTGATCCCTAATGATTCTATAAACTTTGTCTTCACGCCAGTGATTACATGAATCTACAAAATGCCCTATTTCTTTCAGTCAAATCGTTTACCTACGAATGAAAAACTGCTCAGCGAGCCAGGAGAAGTAAATGAGTTGACAAGATGACATCTGAAATTCCAGAGTTTCTTAACACTGTGTGAGCACAGTAAAGAAAAGACAAATTTTTAGAGAAGAAGTGTAATAGCAGTATTAGACAACTGTGCGGAACCTCTTTCCTGTGATGTATTTCCCTGAAGAGCTAAGGGTGGATAAAAGTTCTCCTAACAGAACAGGAAGGCAACTGCTTCTTTAACCCCCTGATGACAGAAGCAAGCTGTTTTGTAGCTATGGGGAGAGATTTGCCATGAATGTCCAAAACAGACCTCTCTCCCTTGAAGTTACGCAGACCTACAGCTCTGCACTTGCAGCAATCACAGGTTTTATTCGTCTTGGCAGGCTTCTTGGTGATAGGAAGGTTGTTTACTTTCTAAAAATCATTTCCATTCTGAATCAACCTTTTCTCTTGGCAAAAAAACCTCCCAACCAAGCTCTCTAAAGAGCGTCTGTATAATCTTTAGTTTAATTCCTTAAACACAAAGAAACCCCCACAAAACAACCCGAACCCCACTTTTACAGAACCGCGTGTTCTGTTGTTAAACAAACTCCTTTGGAACCCATCAACATCACACAAGGAAGACAATTACAAGTTTTATGTCTGGTATGATTTTCTCAAGGCTGCTTCCAAATTCCTTAAACTGAATGTTTTTCTCCTCAAGATTAGGAATGAAAAACCTGTAAGCAGGTTTTAAATGACTGAGGTCTAAAAAAGCATTTCCAATTGTAGCAGTTACAGCTGACTGACCTGCTGGGCAGCACTGTAGGACAAAGGGACCTGGGGGTCCTAATGGCCACCAGGATGACTCTGAGCCAGCAATGTGCCAAGAGGGCCAACAGCATCCTGGGGTGAATCAGAAGGCGGGTGGTTAGCAGATCGATGGAGGTTCTTCTCCCCCTCTACTCTGCACTGGTGAAAACACATCTGGAGTACTGTGTCCAGTTCTGGGCCCCTCAGTTCAAGAAGGACACAGAGCTGCTGGAGGGTGTCCAGCATAGAGCAACCCAGATGATGAAGGAAGTAGAGCAGCTCCCTGATGAGGAAAGGCTGAGGGAGCTGGGTCTCTTGAGCTTGGAGAAGAGGAGGCTGAGGGGGGACCTCATTCATGTCTACAAATATGTGAGAGATGGGTGTCAGGAGGATGGAGCCAGGCTCTTCTCAAGGTCAACTAGTGATAGAACAAGGAGCAATGGGTGCAAGCTGGAACAGAGGAGGTTCCCTATCAATATCAGCAGGAACTTCTTCCTGGTGAGGGTAACGGAGCATTGGAACAGGCTGCTCAGGGGGCTTGTGGAGTCTCCTTCACTGGAGACGTTCCAGACCCTCCTAGATCTGTTCCTGTGTGCCACTGTACTGTGGCAGGAGCATTAGACGAGATGATCTTTCAAGGTCTGTTCTGATCCCTAGTGATTCGTTGAAATTAGGTTTTTAGCATTATACACAAAGAGACTTTATGATCAAAACAAAATAATCACTTCTTACTTTGACTTACATTAGGTATTTATTGTCTGCATTCTGCATAAATCTGCTTAGACTTTCTTTGGTTTGAGTCCCTATTTCCCCTTCAGGAAGGCTGCTTTGAGTTGAATGTGTGAGAGAGAGAATCAGACTAACTTGTGTTCAACCCCAGTTGCAGCCAAACGCTCTGAAAGCTGCACTTAGCCAGGCTACCAGCAAAGCATGGGAAGTGTAAAGCTAACAAATATCTCATATTTTGCTGTATTCACTGGCTCCTGTGATGTTTTAATTACGGTGATCTGTATGAAACGTAGTAACACTTCTCAGTTGATTCTGAAACATGAACATTTCCTCTTCTTACAGGTCCAAAAACGAATTGATTAGACACAAAATGATGACAGGCTGGAGGGCATAAGAAAAACAGTGCCTTCTCTTTCTCCTGACAAAGCATCAGATTAACTTAGATGAAGTTTTGAGGAAGCAGACAAGTAGGATGAGGTGATCCTGCTCTGGCAGGAGGTATGGACTAGATGATCTTTCAAGATCCCTTCCAATTCTTAACTTTCTGTGATTCTGTGAATACACATGATGTTGGGGATGAGGATCTTGTTAGAAAACAGTCAAAAATAAAGAAGAGTCTCTAAGTCAGCAGTATCAGTATGTATCTGAGTGACTGAAACACAGCCTGACACCTGCAATACCACTACCCGTGCAATAGAAGTCAGCTGAGACTAAATAATAAAGCAAATTAAAAGCCTGAAGGGCAGAGATCTTTTCTTCACCCTTTCATTGGCAACACCAGAGCTCCAACAAGGGTCAACAGATAAAGATAATGGAATGGGAAATCAAATTGCCCACATGTTACACACACAGTCAGAGAACACCCCGCTTCAGAAGTCAGCACCTGACTGCTGAATTACTAATTTACTTCCTCCATCAGCCCCTGATAATCTGACAAAATAATTCACACTGCAGCCAGGACAGGAAGCAGCATTATGCCTTCCTTGGTGTTGTACATGGGATATAGACAGAAAGAAATTATGACTCACTTCTTCCACTCAATGTATACAAAGGCTTCTATTAACATACCAACAACCAAATGCCTGCAGCAAGAACAGCAGAAGCTCTTCACCAGTAAATGTAAACTATATGCCCACATGCATACACATCAAGAGGGTCTGATTACACCCAGTGTAATTAGAAACCCAAATCGTTTGTGATATCTAAACCCAAGCTGCACGGGTAGTCTTCAGACCATATTCTACCCTTGGAACGATACTCGCAGGATTTCCACATCTCACTGAAGCCCTGCAGTTAAACTGAATTTGATAGTGGTTTTCATACTTCAGTAGCATTTGGCTCGAGCGTATTGTAATGAAAACGTATATTATATGAAGTCTCACTGTGGAGCCCCAGATACTGGCAAACATAAATTCAAACCTACCCTCTTCTGTGCCTGCTCTTAGAGTTTTCATCTAAGTGTTGATCTGATAAATAAATGGATTATTATCAACCCCCTGATGTCAATTTATGAAGTGCTACTTTATTTGTTTTTATTTGATCAAGGCTGAGATGAAATGAGCCAGTTAATTTAATGTGCTAATGGGCCAAAGCAAAGACAACAAGGGTTCAAAAACAACTTATAAATTCCAGGTACACCAAAAATCTAGCTTGATTTAATTAAGATTTAACTCATCCCAAATAAAAACCCCAATGCAAAGACACCCAGAGATTAATCACATGTGCTTACACAAGTGGGCCAAGAGGCTATTTCCACCTCCTCAAAGAGAAGAGACTTCCAGTTCTCTTTCCTTGTGGATTCATGGAGTCAGTTCAGCCCATGCACACATCCCTCAGTGTCAGTGGGCATTTTAAGGTCCAGTTTCCTTTCCATGTGATTCCAAGCCAGTCCTCCATTTCCAGTACACCACTTCCTACAACCATGAACCAGGGAAAAACTCTCCATTTCAGCAAGCAAAGGCTTGCAGACAAATCATTCCTCCTCTGATCTCCAAGAAGACAATTCACTCTCTCTGCATTCACCGTGTTCCCAGGGCAAGAGATGGCTACTGTGCCCAGCCCAGTGCCATGTGTGACCTCTCCAAACAAGAAATCAAACAAAACCTCAAAGAGGTGGAAACAGAAAGCTCCAAACCAGTCCTACCAGTTCACAGAGCAGCCTATCAGCCAATGCTGAAACTAAGACAGAGCTTGGAACCCCCCAAGGCCCTTTACCACAAGTTGCCATAGTAACTCCTCATTCCCTTAGGCCAAGGAACCCACTCAAATTCAAACCACATGACTGTCTTCTAGGAAGCAAGGATTTCACAGCATTCCTTAACTTTCACTGCATGATGAAAGCAGTGTCTCTCAAACAACAGGTACCTGGGAAGATGTTGCTCACCATCCTTCTCACCACGGACCTACAGATAGCCGAGAATAAGAGAGAACTCTTAATTCTAGTGCAGATATGCTGGCAAAATTCCAAATCAAATTAGCTTCAAAGAATAATTAAAATTACCTCAGAAGAAATTACAGGGGAGAAAAGAAAGGGAAAGGAATAAAGTGAGATCACAGCTGAAACTCCAAGAGCCACATAACAGTCCTGACTTGGCTATTTGCAACAAGAAAAGCAAGTAGTTGAGCCCCGCACACCAGCAGGTAGAGCCAGTCAGAGCACTATGGCCCCAGTTCCCTACATGAATATCCAACACCATTAAACAGACGGACAGGAAGCCTCAACTACAGCTCCCTACGACAGGTCCAGTGCCTCGCCTCCCTTTGGTGATAGCAGCAACACAGCATTTGTGGCTTGGCTAAGGCATTAACCTCAAGGCAGTTCACTAAAGTCCCTGATTCCTTGGAGAGAGCATGTGGAAAAGGCTTAAGTAACTCTACAGAGAACACAGATCTGAAGTTAAGACCCACAGGATCATACGCTATGAGCTCTGATGCCCCTTGAGTGATGCAATGTATTTTCTATTCATTAAGAACACGTGAGAACAACATTCGTACTGAGGCGTGCAGGTTTTGCCTTGGGTACGTTGCCAACTAAAACCTGAATTTAAGAATCCAAATATTGCTGCTCAATGTTACTACGCTCATTTGGCTCCGTAGATCTCCCTGTTTCAAAATAGCAATGAAAATATTCAGCTCTTTAAAAGTTGTTAGCACAAAGCATAAAGGAAAATACATGGTTCACCATTTCTTCTCCATAAATATCAAAACTTAGAGTGAGTATTATCACTTGGATTGGATTGGATGATCTTTCCAGGCTGCTTCCAATCTGTAATGTTCTGTTCTGTGACTTGATCTAGGTGATGCTGCTGTGGCAGAGGGTTTGGACTAGATCTTTCGAGGTCCCTTCCGATCCCTAATGACCTATGATTCTATGACTTTACTACTACAGTCACTATTAGACTTATTTTGGCATGGTGCCATGACATCAGCTTGGGTTCCACATTAAAAAAACAATAAATAAATAGTCCCATTACTTTGACCCATAGAGTAAAAAGCTATCTTGTGATGGACATGAGTGTGAAAAGAGAAAGGGTTCCTAGCAGGAAAACTTTCACCAAGAAAGCCATTGTAACCAAGAGCAAGGAGAGTTTGTGATTTATTTGTATACTTCCTTTGTTTTACATTTCAAACTCGTACCTTCTTCTAGGCTAGGAAAGGGAAAGTCTGATGAGGAGAGGCTGAGAAAGCTGGGGTTGTTTAGCCTGGAGGAGAGGAAGCTCAGAGAGGACCTTATCGCTCTATAACTACCTGAAGNTTGTGATGGACATGAGTGTGAAAAGAGAAAGGGTTCCTAGCAGGAAAACTTTCACCAAGAAAGCCATTGTAACCAAGAGCAAGGAGAGTTTGTGATTTATTTGTATACTTCCTTTGTTTTACATTTCAAACTCGTACCTTCTTCTAGGCTAGGAAAGGGAAAGTCTGATGAGGAGAGGCTGAGAAAGCTGGGGTTGTCTAGCCTGGAGGAGAGGAAGCTCAGAGAGGACCTTATCGCTCTATAACTACCTGAAGGGAAGTTGTAGACAGGTGGAGGTCAGGCTCTTCTCCAAGGCAACTAGTGATGGAAAGGGCCTGAAGCTGTGCCAGAGGAGGGTTAGGTTGGAAGTTAGGAAGCCCTTCCTCATGGAAAGGGTGATCAAACACTGGAATGGACTGCTCAGGGCAGTGATGGAGTCCTCATCCCTGAGGTGTTTAAGGACAGACTGGATGTGGTACTTAGTGCTGTGGCCTAGCTGATGTGGTGATGTTAGGTCCTGGGCTGGGCTGGATGAGCTCAGAGGTCTTTTCCAGCCTCAATAATTCTGTGGTTCTGTAATTCTAGAAAACACACTTACATAAGGGTTATGGTGTACAATTTGCACAAGATGACATTTTTCAAGTGCTTCACATACTCTAGCTTACCATTGAGCAAAGGAAGAAAATAATCTTCCATGGAATAGCTGTAGTTTTCAAGATTTGGTGCAAATACAGAGGTCCAAGCCTTTCATACAGGACCCCTAAAAGCTTGTTATTTCAAATGCAGTCCACACAGAAAAGCATGAGAACTACAGCAAAGAGTAAGAACTCCTTCTGCAAATCAGCTGCATTATTTTCTCCACTACTGCTGCTCAGAACAAAGAGTTCAATGATTAGAGCTTATACTACATTTAGGATAAAGTAAGCAAAAGGCATCCTGTTGAGAACAGGAAAGTAGGTAAAAAAACCCCCACCATACTTTCTGAGAAGAGCTTAAGCAGAGTTGTTGATAGAAATAATTTTCCTTTCCCAGAAAGTATATCCAAGGGGTTTGTAAACTTCAGCGTTCCTTGCTAACAGCAAGAAGGAAGAGAAACCAGACAGCTATCCATTAGGGGAAAGACTTTGATGTGACTGCATGACTAATGAGCACAGCAGTAAAAAACTCTATTCCTGTAAACATTATAATGTATTTAACACGTACTTATCCTCAGTGGAAGGAAGTACAGTCCTTTAGGATGTAACACTATAATGGAAAGCCGTGTCAGAAGAGATGTGGTACATAGCTGAGGAGCAGGAAAAACTGTTCCTAGCACGTGTTCTACTGTGCATATACCTAAGCTGCCACATACGACTCTGTTTTTAGGAAGAATGTCATTTGCAGGATGTGAAAACGTACTTTGAAAGCATGTGTGACTCTGACATATTATTCTGAAGCTGTTCACCGACTGCACGAAGCTTCGTTACAGCAATTAGCTTAGTTTGCCAAGTAGAAACACTTTCCTGTTTCTGCTAATTTAGCTGGGTTTGAGAGGCAGTGCTGCTGCTCCCACTCGTGCACAACCTAATATACAGGGAGGATGGGGAATGGAGACAGTCTTTGGCTCTTTTAATCTGTTACTCCAAAAAGATCAAGCCAGCAGACATCTGAAGCACAAGATGCCAGATCCTAACACAGTATCACAATATCCCAGGTTGGAAGGGACCCCAAGCATTATCCAGTCCAACCCTTTGTGCTAAGGAAGCCCAGTTTAAATGAGGTGGCCCAGTCAAGCTGAGCTTTTCCAAAAGCTGTGGAATCTACCACTTCCCTGCAAAGACCATTCCAATGTCTAACTGCTCTCAGTGAAAAAGTTTCCATGACTTCCAACAGTAGCCATCTCCCACTTTCTACAGGCTGCAGGTCACAGCCTACTCGCAGGTACAGGGATACAACCCCAGTTCCTCAGCACATTGTGTACAGCTGGTCATCACACCCCTACATACTTGTTGGAACATGTCCAGAGGAGGACCACAAGGATGATCCAGGGGCTGGAGCACCTGTGCTATGAGGACAGGCTGAGGGAAGCTGGGATTGTTCAGCTTAGAGAAGGGAAAGCTTTGGCATGACCTTAAAGCAGCCTTCCAATATTTGAAGGGCAACTAGAAAAAGGCTGGAGGGGAACTTTTCACAAGAGTGTCTAGTGATGGGACAAGGGGAAATGGCTTTAAACTGAATGAGAATAGGTTTAGATTTGAATTTAGGACAAAGTTCTTCAGTATGAGGGTGACAAGAGTCTGGACTGGGTTACCTAGAGAGGTTGTAGAAGACCCCTCCCTGGAGATGTTCAAAGTCAGGTTGGATGAGGTCCTGAGCAACCCTGGTGTAGTCACGAGGCATCCCTGCTTGTGGCAGAGGTTGGATTAGATAATCTCTCCAACCTGAGCCAGTCTGTGATTCTGGACACCTCAATCTCTTCAGAACATGTCATTCACAGTACCTGAGGCCACACAGTTTTCCCAGCACTGTCTGAGGAAAGGGAAGTGCAGAAGGCAATGCACAATCACATCAATTCTTCTTAAGATTAAATAGCGTGAATTAGTACAACTTTATGCTTTCAGCTAATCAACCCAGAAACTACTTCTGCTTCTTCATCCTGCCAATGCTTCCCTTAGCCACTTGATTCTCTGAGAAAGGGTTTGAGTTTTCAGGAGAGAGGTAAGAGACAGTCATAGTTCAGAGACTCAGTTTTCCACACCTAAGAATTAGTAGACTAAATGGGAAAATCATTAAACAAATAATGCCTTTTACCCAAATTAAGGTGATGCATGGATGGCTCCATCTATATCCAAAACTTGCTGATACGCTTGATGCTGGTATTCCCCTGCCAGTAGCTATGCAGCTGAAAACATACCCTGCACTCCAGATGTTCAGGGCCATCAAGGGGAATTCCATTATGACACAAACAAAGCCTGCAACAAAGAGGACGAGACAAACTGCTGGCTCTGGTTTTGGTCCTGCAAACTGGGACACAGAACCCTGCATAACGCTCACATTTAGCTTTATCTGTTTCAGTTTCACATTCCTACAGCTTTGCAGCAGACACTGTTGGGAACTAACAGAGTGACTCCATAGTAATTGTTAAACTTTCTCCTCCTCCAACAAATCCAAAGCACAGACACACTCCACACTGGGTCTATGATTTGCTTACGCGTATCTCTCCGTTTAAAGTCAGGCTGTTGCATGATAGCACCATGGAAATGTAAATCTTTGAACAATGAGGTATGCTGATACATAACACTTAATACACAGCTGACTAAACACCCCGAGTGTTTGTTTCAGTGTCATCACCACCTCTGCCCACACTGAGAATATCAAGTACTCTATAATCACAGTGCTATGACAATAGCAGTTGCACAGAAGCCTGCCTGTAGGACCTACTGGTACTGTAATGGCTCTGTGAAACCTCATACGCTAGTGGCTACAGAGAGCAGCAGCAGTAGAGCTTGCAGCAGTATGCTGTGCATGCACGGGTATTTCCATATGAGACCATCTGTGTGTGTACGTGGCGAGTAGATGTGCATTTGCCCACCCTGAATCAAGCTGGATTCTTCAAACAGATTCATTTTTATATAATTGAACAATTTAAAATAGATTTTAAAGGACTTAACATCACAGAAATGCCAGGAGGAACAACTTATGCTCAAATTACAGCACAGGTTGGCTCTTCAAAAGAGCCTAAGGGTCTAATGTACGTGGTAGAGATACAGGATCTAGCTCTAAGTGAATCCATAGCAGGTGTAAGACTCAATATAGCCCTGCTGGCATTGAGCTCCACACTTCTCAGCAGAGCAAATTATCATGCAGAGAACTCTGTATTGAAGCTGCTGAACTGCCTTTGCTGCTAACAATGAACTTCTCTAAAGCTGAGCACGAACTCGCTGTGAACAGAATGAGATCAATGCTAAAGCTTTTGAATATCCAGTATCAGTAAACTTCTGCTGTTGCTGAACTTCACGCAGATGACATCACGACGGCAGGTGATGGTGTGCTTACTGCAGTTTGCATTCAGATCTCAGATTTATGAGAAAGAAACATGAAAACTTTTACTGGGATGACGATGGTCTGACTGCTACACCTTTGTTTCAGCAGAAACACTCCATGCTGGAGGTTGGACTACATGACCTCTGGAGGTCCCTTGCAGCCTGGAACATTCTATGATTCTATGATCTTCCTCATGCAACAACAGAATGTGAGAACCAAAGTTACAAGTGATAAAAAGGCAATCACTCAACGTCTTCATTTTCTGTCCCTTCTCGGCTTCTATTTCACTGTGAAGACACTACAGTTTTGTCTTGGCTTGAATGGAAGTTACAATGGAAAACATCTAGTAATAAATTGTTCGTACTGTGTTTATAAGCTGATAAAACCTAGAGAATTGTTTCATACTACTCATCTTTGGGTACCTCCCTTTGCACAATCTACCCTCACACAGAGTACCATTTTCCACCAGAACATATTTACAATCATAGAATGTTCCAGGCTGGAGGAGACCTCCAAAGATGATGAAGGAAGTAGAACAACTCCCTTACGGGGAAAGGCTGAGGGAGCTGGGTCTCTTGAGCTTGGAGAAGAGGAGGCTGAGGGAGGACCTCATTTATGTCTATAAATCTGTGAGGGGTGGGTGTCAGGAGGACAGAGCCAGACTCTTCTCAAAGTCATCTGGTGCTAGGACAAGGGACAATGGGTGCAAGCTGGAACATAGGAGATTCCATATAACTATCA
>VZRI01003391.1:44158-109215 GCA_013397515.1 Upupa epops
CCTAAGAATTTTGGTGGCCTCCTCTGGATGCGCTCCAATCTGTCTACATCTTTCTTGTGCTGGGGCTTCCAGAACTGGACACAATAGTCCAGAAGAGGTCTCACCAGGGCAGGGCAGAGCAGAGGGGCAGAATCCCCTCTCTTGATCTGCTGGCCACAGTTTATTTCCCTGAGTGGTATCTAGTAATAAGAAAACAACATTTGAAATGCAGATGTGTAATTTATCTCCAAAATGTTCCGTTCCAATGTTTAACAATCTTTTTTTGATGTTGGCTTTTATTTTTGGTGGTTTTAACTGTCATTGGCCCTAATTCTTCCTTTTATGTTAACAAAAAGAGCAGGTAGCAAACAAGACACAATTGTTAAGCTATAAACTTAACTTTTTTTGGATGAGCTCCATTTCCTTTAGCAAAGTCATTAAGGTACCACTCAAAAAACACATTTAGAGCTGCTGTATCTCCAGGAAGTTGATCCAATAATATCTTCCATGGAAGAATTGAGGAGTAGCTTCAAGTATTTAAGTAGCATCGTTCAGGTTAATCATGACTGCACAACACAGTTACACTTGGGACTGCATTAAGATTTAGCAGATAGAACTGCCAAGGTAAAGTGAATTGTCAGCTCCCCACACACTATTTGTCTCGGTCTCTTATAAAAGTTAAAGCAAGATCTACTTAAACTCACCTTCAGTTTTATCTGCATACAGCTTAGACTTTGCAAGGTCTTACCAGGAAACTTTTAAGAAACATACACGACCCAAGACATTTTGATCTCTACTTCCTGGAATTAAGGGAAAAAAATCCATACAACAAGAGCCTATTTGTGCAGGGCCCTACAGCAGGGATGCTGCTGTCCCATTCCGCTTTGATACTTGATGATCTGTGACACCCACTGCTTATCTCCGCCTAACGAGGGCCAAAAGGGGAGAATAAGATTGCCTGCACTGACCTCCAAGCGCTCACAGCACTTTGCAATACAGCGTGAATGAATCTCATGCTTCAGGGCTTCAGCCAGATGTTGGAGGGGTTGGGAACAAATGCTATTCTGCAGTTCACTGGATTCATGGACCATGAGAGACTAGCCACAGGTTCAAAGCAGATACTAGATGAAGCAACCCACTGTTCAAAAACCGCAACAGGAATCTGCCTTTGAGATACCTGATGGTATGTGACCAGTTCACATGCCTGAGGCATTGCCAACCACCAGACCACTCAAATACAAAAAGATGACTTCTGTGTTAGACCAGCAAGGGCTTTCAGTTTGTTTCCTTATTCCCAGACCAGTACACAGCACGGGCTTTCACTGGGGCCACCGAGATCTCCTTTATACAACCTGGCTCAGATACCTACCAATACATTTGCCCTCTTGCAGTCTCACAAGGAATGAAATCTTTTCATTACAGTCTCAGGGTTAACTGTATGGCCTATGATCTAGAAGGGGGTCAGGTTATCTAGATGTCCTTTACTGGCCTTACAGAGAAACTTTGATATGAACTATATGACCTGCTATATTTTCAAGGGGCAAATTTAAAAGTTGTTAAATGATTTTGATTCCTTTACAGAAAACTAAGTTCTTTACTCTTATAATGTGCTGATGTTTCCTTTATTAGTAGCATGTATGTGCATACAGGCTCATAAGTACATACGGATCTGTATACACATTGATATACAGAGGCAAAGCCACAAAGATGATGAAGATGATGACGGATTCCCTGATGAGGAAATGCTGAGGGAGCTGGGTCTCTTCAGCTTGGAAAGGAGTCTGACGGTTGACCTCATTAATGTTGATCAATATGGAAAGGGGTCAGGAGGAAGGAGCCAGGCTCTGCTCAGTGGCACCCAAAGCCAGGACAAGGGACACTGGGTGTCAGCTGGAACAGAGGAGGTTCCACATCAAGATGAGAAGAAACTTCATGGTGAGGGTGACAGAGCCCTGGAAGGGGCTGCCCAGGATGATTGTGGAGTCTCCTTCTCTGGAGATGTTTAAAACCTGCTTGGATTGTTCCTGTGTGACTGGATCTAGGGCATCCTTCTGCAGCAGTGGTATTGGACTGGATGATCTTTTGAGGTCCCTTTCAATCCCTGATAACCTGGGATTCTATATGCTCACACGAATTAACCTATCAACATGATTTTACAGAATACTCATCAAAAGGGAAAAGCATGAAGTAAATTGCCTGTGGGCTCTGCATGCTGGACAGGAGGGTGAGACAACGAATCTTCCACTCAACCAGCATAATAACAGGTATTCTGAGAACAGCATCCAACATCATTGCCAGAGTTCAGGAACTGTGCTCCTATTACACACCTCTGTTTTATGAGCTTTAAAAAAAAACACAAAGGCACTGAGATCACTTGCTTTAGGGGCTGAAATTTGGGGTTGAAAGGAAGCAATTCAGAAGGAAACACGCTGAACAAATTAACTCTCCTCCAGTGTTCTACTTCACCATTTTAATTAACGTGAAGGTTGGTCAGTGAGAAGTCAGCTAGCTAGGGCTGTTTACTCTGAGCTTGCAACGCAAGGGAAAGGGTCAGTGATAGACCCAGAAGCGAGAAAATACATGTGAAATGGGTCCTAATAGCACAAAACTATTATTTTTAAGTGGTTTCATTCAAGAAAAAAGAAAAGGAATGAGACATTAGCACTAAGAAAGCACAAAAGAAGGAGAATGAAAACAGATCACAGAACACAACCTGAGCCCATTACCTGTGGAACCATAAACTGATTTTCACTATTTTCCATCTAAACAGTCACAAACCTATGTCTGTGATAAAATTTAAACCTATTACTGCTTGAAAAGTTAAGAATTCACACTGTATTCCTCTCAGAGGACTGAGTTTTTACATCTTTTTGTTATGATCGGATTTTTTCCCCTTATATTTGCAGGCAGATGTAAAACCAAGCGATTCAAGCTTCAGACCTTGATGTGAGAATAAAAGTGATGAGTTAGCAACACTTTTTCCTTCTATCCAGCTGGGTCAGGTCCCTCCTAATGCTCCTGCTTCCAGTCAACAATACCACTCCTTGAGAAGCAATACACAATGGAGTTAAAGTAACATAGGAAATGTATATATTTAGTTTGACAGTTATTAACAGTGACGGGAAGCCCTAATATCATAGCTTACAGCACCCTACTCTTCATTGCACGTGAGAAATAAATTCAAAGTCACATCACTAAATACTCCATAACAAGAAAATCCTTTTAGGGCTTGTTTGCAATCTACACTTCACTTCGACATCTTAAAAATCACAAAAGCCATCCACAGAGAGGGATTTAAAAATCATTACTTTAGAATACTTGTTTAATAGAAAGTGATGGCTTAAACGCTACAATATGTTCCTTGAATATCTTCGCATTAAAAGGTAATTGAACAAAAAGCTGTCTGGCCCTCTTCAAGGGCATGTCTCACAAAGCTCCTCATTATTGTAATTTCCAATTTGGAAGCCAAACTAAATAACAAGAAGTAATTTGCCAATTAGAACTTCCTGCTCTTTTCCCCCTTTATTCCTTAAACACCATTCAGGGGTTGAAGCAGTCAAACACTTTTAGCTTCAAAACCGCAACTGAAAGAATGTCATTTGTTTCTCTCCCTGGTGAAGCTGTCAAGAGGCAGCACTGATGCATACCACCGCCCGACAAAACAGTTGCTCTTAAATACACACGGGGTTTTCTCTGTGTAGTTGCAGTGCCCAGGCTTCTCTTGTTCTCATTTCCCTCTTTGTGCTTCCCTTATAAAAAAGACACACACAGAGAAACACACACACACACACACAGAAACACACACACACACACGTGTGCTTTTGCACACTGTAAGGCTTCACGTCAGTGATTCCTGCCAAATGGAAATGTCCTACGGAAAAAAATTTGTCCTTTGCATTTGAAAAGCTTGTAGAAAGTAAGAGGCACATAATTATGAAACTGGCACAAAAGAGTCCTCAGAAGGAACAAAGTTCCATTCAGCTGGTGAAAACCACGGATCTTGGGTCACTCCAGCAAGATTTACAGCTTTGGAAGTTGTAGACAGGTGGGCGTCAGGCTCTACTCCCAGGCAACTAGTGAGAGGATGAGAGGGCAGAGCCTGAAGCTGCACCAAGGAAGGATTGGGTTGGATGTTAGGAAGGGTGATCAGACACTGGAATGGACTGCCCAGGGCAGTGGTGGAGTCCCCATCCCTGGAGGTGTTTAAGGACAGACTGGCTGTGGCCCTTAGTGTCCTGGTCTGGCTGATGTGGTGATGTCAGGTGATAGTCTAGGCTTGATGAGCTCAGGAGTCTTTTCCATCCTCAATAATTCAATGATTCTGTGAAAACCAGACCAGGTATGAAATCTGTTGCAAGTCATCCTGAGAATTCAAATGCATTTCAGGAGGTTTCTGGATTTGATTTGATTCAGGGAGGCACTTGAGCAAAGCTCATCCTTCTGACACTTTCTGACAAGCTTTCCTTGTCCACCCAAATTGCAAAAGACAAGGGGAAAGAATGAAAGAGAATAAACACCTCCATATGCTGTTAACATCATTAAGGTAGGGTGGACTTAAAGAAGGTGCCCCAGTACCCTTCATCGTTTCACCAGTAAGGTCTTCTCCAGCATGGGAGTGCATGCAGTTTGTTTGACCAGACTGGTTTTCTGGTTTTAGCACTGAACATAAAGTTGCTGCAGAGCCCAGTCAAAACATTCCTGCCCTCGTTGACTGACACAGAGTCTAACAGGCATGTGGATAAACAAATGACTGCCTCATAGCGACACCTGAAGCATAAGTCTTTGCTATATAGAGTGACATGTGAAATAAAGAAGCTGTGAGCCACTACACAAAAGGTTTGTAATAAAGTACTGGAACACTCAGAAAACCATGAGATCATGGAATGGGTTAGGTTGGAAAGGACCTCACACATCACCTAGTTCCAGCCCCACCTCTAGCTAAACCAGGTTTTCCAGAGCCCCATCCAACCTGGCCTTGAACACTTCCAGGGAGAGCTCATCCACACTCTCCCTGGGCAATGTGTTCCAGTGCCTCAGCACCCTCATAGTGAGGAATTTCTTCCTCGGATCTTATCTAAACACGGCACATGTGTCAGTAACGTTCTACATTCAGCCTGATGGCAAGAGGCAAGAGCAAAAAAGGAAGATAAGAAAGCAAAGCATAAACCAAAGCAGTTAATTGGTCTACATTACAATGATTTGTTAAATCATCTCTCTTTAATATTAAATACATGAGAATTTAAGTTGCTAGCTCATTTACATACAAACTCTGGTGGGAAAGATGAAATAGAGCCTCTGGTCATCTCAACCAACAGCCTAACGTGCAACTCCAGGAAAAAACAACAGATCATTCATAGACCATCAAATAATATAACTATATACTTAAAGGTCAGCCTTGCTGGGAGTGCTTTGAAAATCTGCTTACAGCATTGCAGCTCCAAAAATAAAATCTAAAGAATAAATTTAAAATGAAATTCAAACCTCCTAAGGTTTCTTCTGAGACAACAACAACAAAAAAAATGCTGTTTTCACAGTCCTCAAGGAATTATGACTCGGTTTTTATAGATGAGGGTAAGACCCAGCAGCGAATCTACACAACAGTACTTTGGCAAATAAAAAATAAATATAGGTGCTTAACGAAATATCTCTGCAACTTTCTAATTTATTTTAACAGCAGGCATCCGAAAAAATTTAGTACAAAAAGAGAAGGAGCAGGGGAAATGGAATTAAATGCCAGAAAAATAAATAACTCCTGTAAGGCTACACCAAACCTCTAATGAACAAACTTTGCAGGATGCTGAAGTCATAAGCACATGAAGAAATGCTTATTAATATTCACTAGAAAGAACAGACCGCTGCGCCGGCGGTATTGAGCCCAGGGATTTCAAAGCATGTTATCACCATGGTGATATCCCAGTTCTGCGTGACGTAGATGATACCACCCTGATTTACCTCTTCAGAAAAGTGAAGACTATACTGGTTCTTCTGTTTCTTTTGTAAGGAAAACAAATTCTCATGGTCTAAACCCAAATACTTGCCAAGTAGCATAATGAGAGCAGCAGTGAGCAGTCAGAGAACTATGGAAACATAGAATGTATTAGGTTGGAAGGGACCTCCAAAGGTCATCTAGTCCAACTGCCCTGCAGTGAGCAGGAGCAGCCTCAATTAGATCAGGTTACCTAGACCCTTGTTCAGCCTCCCCTTGAATATCTCCAGGGATGGGGCCTCAGCTACCTCCCTGGGTGACCTGTTCCAGTGTTCCCCTTCTTCTGCTAAAGAACTTATTAACATGCAGTTGAAAATCCCTTGACCCAAATTATATTTGGAAAAGCTAAAGTAAGAGCTCAGCAACAGCTATTCTCTGAGCCACACACGGTGAAACTTCTTAACAAGTCTCTCTTTTAATTTCCTTCACTGTCACACAAGCCAGCACTGTTCAAAATACTCTATCATTCTCCTATCAGACAGCAATGGATTAATGAGACAGTACCCAAAGCTGTTCATAGCCACTCAGTCATCAACTAATGTAGTTTTTCAATGGAATTCTGTCAGGGTGAGAAATCTTCCTGAGCCCAGGAAACACAGGAAAGCTTTCAAAAAAGCAAATACATTTTAATCATCCACTCCTACATCACACTTGGTACGATCGACTGTGACTTACACACAAAACGCACACATAGCTGAAGCTCATATCAGGACTCCTCCAGCTCTCTCCACCCTACTGTAAACGTTACCAGAATACTCAAGTCACTACTGACTCGTGCCTGCAAGTCCTTTGGCTGAGGTCAACATAATAATCTAGGTCCACATGAGGGCTGTGAGACCACGTTAGAGCACACTCAACATATCCTGAGTCTGTCACAGAAAGAGTGGCGTGGCCCTGGAACAGCCTGCCCGGATAGAGGGTGGAGACACCCTCCCTGGAGGGGTTAGAAAGCTGGGTAGACGTAATGTATCAGGAGATGGTTTAGTGGTTTGGGGTCGTAGGGTGAATGGTCAGACTTGATGATCCTGAAGGTCTTTCCAGCCTTGATGATTCTCTGGGCCACTCTACCCCTCATGGCAAAGCAGAGGAATGTGGAAGAAGAATGGGACCGCTAGCGCACTGCCTCCCTTCGCTGCAACCACCCAGAATGGTCTCTTTGGGTGGCCCGTATGCACTGTTCTCCATTTCTGGGGATGGTAGGCACCAGGAAAGCTCATAAGAGGAAACAGGAGGAAGCAGGTTGCAACAAAACTTCCTTTCATCAGTTATTGTGCATTCCTGCTATCAAAGCTATTCCTGCAATGCATCGCACGGGGAAAATTGCTCACAAACAGGAAGTTTCTCACACCAGTTCAACCTTTAATGTTTTTACACTGAATATATAGCCAGCTGTAATATTTTATTACACCAATAAAAACATTCTCTGGAAAACTCATGGTATATAAACACTAATACGCAGCAATACGTTTTGGTACGTACAATACTACTCACTCTTTGCTATCCCTTCCTGCATCAAATGATTTGGTGGTCCAATACTTCAAGAACACCTGTTAGCCTCACAAAAAAAAACACTCCACCATCATAACTGGCAGTTTACTGGCAGCCTGAGCGGCCAAGCCAATGACTGGCACGAGGAAAGAATGGTCCTCAGAGTCCTGGAAAGCGTCATTCGGCAGTGTGGCTGAGGCAGATTGGCAGGAGCTGCCGGCATTAAACCCATCCTGCCAATAACAGTCCTACTCAGGCAAAGCAATTAAGCAAATACGTCAGTACAGCACTGCTCTAGGAATCATACAGGCACAAGGTTGCGCTTGTTGATGATTTCAGTAAACTAGATTTCAGCTCACGTGTCCGCGTCCTATCACCTCTCTTTTCCTCCAGTTTCAGCAAAGCCAAAGCCATGCTATATGAATAGAAGGAGAGGTTCTCACAGGGCATCCACCTGAGTTCACACCTGCTTGGAAAAAGCACAGCCTGTTCATTCCAACACCCTGTGCCATTTTGCCTAGCAAAACTAGTGCTGTCGCTGGCTCCTGGTGCTGTGTGCAGCCCCAAGAGCCTCACCAAGTCACAACAACAGTAACTAGTTTTTGAGATTTTACGTTCTGGATATTTATTTTAGGACTTGGAGAAAGCAGAAGCTGTTTTACTGCTGCCTTAGGCATTCTAATGTAAATATTGCCAGGTACAATACTGCACTCATGAGTACACAGTATCAGAGGACATTGAGGTGCTGCAGGGGGTCCAGAGAAGAGCAAGGAGGCTGGGGAGGGGGCTGGAGGAAAGGTCCTGTGAGATGCAGCTGAGGGTGAGGGAACTGGGGTTGTTTAGTCTAGAGAAGAGGAGGTTGAGAGGAGACCTCATTGCTCTCTACAGCTATCTGAAAGGAGGTTGTAGAAAAGCTGGTGCTGGCCTCTTCTCCCAAATTACGAACAATAGGACAAGGAGAAATGGCCTCAAGCTGCATCAGAGGAGGGTTAGATTGCATCTTAGGAAGAAGCTCTTTCCTGAGAGAGTGGTTTGGCACTGGACCAGGCTGTCCAGGGAGGTGGTGGAGTCACCATCCCTGGAGATGTTTAAAAAATGAGTAGATAGAGCACTTGAGGCCATGGTTTAAGAGTTAGGGAGATGTTGGGATGAAGGTTGGACTATGATCTTGAAGGTTCTTTCCAGTCAGGATGATTCTATGATGCATTTGTAACTCAAGAAGAGTTAGCACAGCATTTAATTGGGAAATGTGTTATAAATTAAGTGATTTTCTTCCACATTCGTTGCTTCTCTCTGTTTAACCTTTAGAAATCACGATTCATGCTTCCAAGCAAGTTTGTTTTACAATATAAAAACTGTTTGCTATAAAGAACAGTACCCATACATGTAAAACTGGCTGCATAATGACAACTTGTAATGAAGAAATCATGTTAGAGGAAAATTCATTAGCCTCATTGTCTATTTAGGTAGTATCCTAGAGATATTCAAGTGGTAAAGAAGTTAAATGAGTCACGACTCGTTGAGCTTCCCAGACTGCACATGATGCATTTCAGGGCAGAACAAAGAACCCCATTAGCTTCAGGAACACAGGACTCGATTGTTGTCACTACATAGGAGAGCAGATCAAATACAGTTTTGAAATAACTGATAACCCGCCAGTGTTACCATTCATATCTTGAAGCAACTCAGTTTAAATTTTAAATTAGTAAATACATTTTCTAATGAATTACTTCCATCTCCTGTTGTACTTCCCAGTACCAGTGTTTTAAGTTGTTAGAATCAGGAATATTTAATCACAATAAAGCAACTACATTACATGACTGCTTCAAAACCCGATACAAATAACACTGAGTCTTCACTGATGCTTCTTCATCTGAAACACTATTTTCAATGGACAAATGCAGTTATCCAATATTTACCAACAGGTTCTCTTTGCATTCTTGCTGATTCAGGCTCTAAAAAATCACTTAGAAAAATGTAGTATCCATCAAGATTATTTTTGAAAATGAAATGTTTGTGTGTTAAGGAATATTCCACACTCAGAGGTCTTTTCCAGCCTCAACAATTCTGCGACCAAACTGAGAATAGGCTTAGAATAATCCTGTAGAGGTTTGATGTTGGTACCCTGCATCTATAGACCTTCACTTCTTAAGAGCACGTAGCCTACCCCAGCTAGCCTACTGATAACTAGTGTCATCATGGACAGGAAAGATCCAAGGTTGGCTACTTATCCTCCACTGCAGGTGAACACAGTGTTCTCCATCAGTATGGGAATCTCTAGCTGCTCATCTCATTTGTGACTATTATCCTACACCTATCATTAAAGACTGAATCTACCTTCACTAACAGATAAAAGAAAGCAAGGAGAAAGCCACAGAATGGGGTTTCATTACCAAACAGAACAGGAAAAATCTAACTCTAGAATAATTGTAGCAAGATAGGGCTGCATGTACTTACAGAACCATCCTGCCTGAGAGCATACACAGGATAAACTCCTGAGGCTTTTCCGCTCTTTCATTCCCACGATTTCCAAATAGAAGCTAATATGCTGTGATGACATTTAATTAAAACTTAAGACCAGAGCTTGCAGCCTTGATGATGCTATCAGAGCCAACAGGATGGGAAATTCAGAAGAAAAAGCAGGAACACTTGTAAAACACCCTGAAACGTTCAGAAGCGAAAGATTTTAATTAAAGAGAGTGGCCAAAACTCATCCAAATTTACACAAGGAAAAAATAAAAGAGCCTTGAAGCAATTTCTTAATTTGTTCTGAGACAACTGGCCTGTTTGCTTTTGTCTCTTGTTTCTAACTAGAAGCACTAGGGAGGGCATTGGAGAGAAAAGGTGGTGTCTCCTGCACAGCCTCTCTGACCTGCACATCTAACTCTTTGCCTACTGAGAAAAAGCAGCACATTCCAAACCCCACTTATCACTGTCATAAATTACTCTCAGAGCTGTAAAACAACAGGTTATAATCCAGTAATATATTAGAACTCGAGAAAGTTTATTTGGGCTTAACTATCAATTCCAAACACCGAGCCACCTCGCCCAATCTGCTTGTTGTAAGCATTGGTGTCAGCAGCTGTAATTCATAAGTGAGGTGCTCTTGCTGCAGAGAAAAGCCAAGCAGCATTTGGTAGCAAAGTTTAATCTTACATGAACAGCATCAGACGGGCTAGCAGAATGTATCTAAAGCAGGCCATTGACCTTGTCTGCTCTTCTGGACCCAGCTATTTCATGCTGTTATTCTAGTTTTAATAACATGCTTTCAAACACATGCTGAGGTACCAAAAGGCCATCTAAAAATTCCAAATGTAAATTCGACTCTTATCTCTCCTTCTCTCTACCCACAGGAACTGCACTGGTTTTCCATTAAGTGATCCTGGAACTACATAACAATTAGGGGACTAATTCTGGATCTATTCAACTAAGATACATGAATCTCATGTTTTACAATCACAGAATAATCCTGGTTAAAAAGCACCTAGATCACCGAGTCCAACCATCCCCACACCAACACAAAACCTCAATACCTGAGAGACTGACAAACACAAAGTAACCCCCTCCATGCTGCCATTCAAGCAGGGCGTGAAGCACCATGGCTACATGGTTCTTCAACACCTCCAGGGATGGCACTCAACCATCTCCCTGGGAAGGCCGTTCCAGTGCCCAACCATTCTTTCTGGAAAGAATTTCTTCCTCAGATCCAATCTAACCCTTCCCTGCCTCAACTTCGGACCATTGCCCCTGCTTCTGTCATCAGTCACCAAACCCCACCTCTCTACAACCTCGCTTCAGGTAGCTGTAGAGGACAATGGGGTTAGTTTTGTTCACAAAACACATTCCTAATACCTTGAAGCAAATACACGGAAAGGAAAATAAGAAAACTGAATAAAATAAAAAACTGCAAGTATTCCTTTTCCATTCCCTGTTTCTTTCTCTCTGACATGCACTCACACCGTCCTCAATTAAAAAAGTAAAGACAGTCTATGTGATTCTACCAAATGGAATGAAACCTTTTCAGTTAAGGTAAGAGAACAGTCCACAGGAAGGAAAACACAAACACATAGAGCCAACCATCTCCTAAGTCAGAAATTTTACAGGGATTCCCCTTCAAAAGATGTTTCTTCCAGCCATCTGCTCCAAGAGGCAGAAGGGAGCCGGTCCTGTCAGTTGTCACTGTCAGAGTGCGCCAGCTTTAATGTGACCTTTCTGAACAAAAAACACAGCTAGAGACACATAAAAGGGGAGCTTTTAAACATCGCTGCTCAGAACTGACCAACCCTGTGTGTAGGTGTCAAGTGAAATAAAAAGATAAAGCAACTCGCTAAAGGAATTGATGTGTTCCAGATAAAAGCAAGGAGCTTTAAAGACCCAGCTTCTGATGTAGATTTCCCAGGACTAAAACATGAGCAAGAGTAAAAACATACTTCCATCGACTCTTCACCTCCCAACCCACTCCTTCCACCTGCTTTCCACCAAGGGGACACCAAAAACTCCAGGAAACAGAAACGTGACCTTCATGTGTTTAAGATCCATGGAATTCAGGTTGGAAAACACCCTTGGGATCATTGAGTCTGACCATTAATCCTACTGTACAAAGTTCACCTCTAAACCAGATCCTGCAACAGGACATCTAAATGACCTTTTAACACCTCCAGGGATGGTGACTCAACCCCCTCCCTGGGCAGCCTGTTCCAGTCTCTGACTGCTCTTGCTGTGAAAATATTTTCCTAATGCCCAGTCTAACCCTTCCCTGCTGCAGTTCGAAGCCCTTCCCTCTTATTCTACTGCTAATTACCTGCTAGAAAAGACCAGCACCATAGAAGCATTAGGGATTGTAAGGGACCTCCAAAGATCATCCAGTCCAATCCCCCTGCCACAGCAGGATCACCCAGACCAAGTCACACAGGAACACAGTCAGGCGGGTCTGGAACATCTCCAGAGACAGAGACTCCACAACCGCCCTGTTTCAATGCTCTGTTACCCTCCCTGGGAAGAAGTTCCTGCTGATATTGCTATGGAACCTCCTCTGTTCCAGCTGGCACCCACTGCCCCTTGTCCTGTCACCAGATGACCTTGAGAAGAGCCCGGCTCCATCCTCCTGACACCCACCCCTCATATATTTATAGACATGAATGAGTTTACCCCTCAGCTTCCTCTTCTCCAAGCTCAAGAGACCCAGCTCCCTCAGCCTTTCCTTATCAGGAAGCTGTTCTACTTCCTTCATCATCTTTGTTGCTCTACCTCTCTGCAACCTCCTTTCAGGTAGTAGTTGTAGAGAGCTATTAGATCTCCTCTCAGCTTCCTCTTCTTCAGACTTAACAGCCCCAGCTCCTTCAATTGCTCTTCACAAGATTTATTCTCCAGACCCTTCACCACCTTTGTTGCCCTCCTCTGTTCTCACTCCAGCACCTCGATACCTCTCTTTTATTGAGATGCCCAGAGCTGGGCACAATACAGTGAGCAATCAGCTGAGGAACAACACAGTGAGGCACCTCCATGCATCTGGGATTCATCTCCAAGCACTCTGAAGCTGTACACTATCACACTCATATTCTGATGTTAAGTACCACAGCTTCACACATAGCTTCTGACAGGTGCATTGCTTCAACTCAGTGCTCAAGACAGCAGCGTTGCCAGCAATTACAAACCAAACATACAGACACATGAAGTTGTCCTGCAAAAGGCAGAACTTGGCAGAGTACCCCTAGAACTGCAGACTCCATACTGTAAAGAAGTAGAAGACAGGGGAAAAGTGAATAGAATGTCAGCTGTGCACCCTTTTATCTGAGTCCTGACAGACAAGGAGAAGTGTCGCAGTGAGAGAAGCTGGATTTGACACTACCAGAGTATCATATGGGCACAGCTTGTGAAGCAAATCCACATGACACTAGAGCGAGACACCTGTTTAAAGAGTTAGTTTAATCATTCCTAGCCCTATGGTTTTTTATCAAAACACTTTCTGCTCCCCTTTCTTAGTTACTCCCCACATCATTTCTGGTGTTATTAACGTGACTAGCAGATGAAAGCATTGCACAGATGGAATGTTTCAAAATCCTACGTGGATTACTTGATGCAGTTCAGCAGTCAAAAAGCATCTTCATGACCTTCTGGTCCAATCCCCACTTCAAGCATTTATTGCTATTTGCCACAGGGATTTAATCACAGCTTTGTTTATGAAATCCTCTTTGTTAATGGCTAACACTGATAAATATAACATCAAAACTTCCCAGCTTTTCAGATACGAGCAAGACCAGTAACTGAAAATTACAGAGTCTGAGCATTTTAGTAGCTAGGCTACCAATACGACAAAACAGATTACATTGCAATAGCCTCCTCGGATGGGGAGGAAGTTAGAAACCCAACCAGGTTCTCCCCGTTTCCAGTGAGCCCTTAGACACATGGGTCCGTAGACAATAAATTCAAAGCCAAACCCATCAGATACTAAGAGCTGGGATGACAACCATCCTGGGTGACAGCCTCCAAGCTGTAATTTTTCACTTCAGTATGTGGAGCTGCATACTAACCACTCATGCAAGAGATCATTTGTTATTCTTTTTAATTAGGTAAAGAAGAAAACCTGTTATTTCCTTACTATTTTCTTTACATTTAAGATAACATGAAATGATAGAGCTCACCATGGATCCTTCTAAGATTATTAAATTGATTCAACCCAACTAACACTGTGATCTTTGAAGTAAACAGAAGTTTACACTTAGAAAACTTACCAAAACTGCATCTTAAAGATTATTTTCAAGATAATGAAATTGTAGAAGGTCTGGATCCTATTCTGCTGAATGATGGAACATTGGAGCAGGCTGCCCAGGGCAGTTGTGGAGTCTCCTTCTCTGGAGATGTTCCAGACCTGCCTGGCTGTGTTCCTGTGTGACTTGGTCTAGGTGATCCTGCTGTGCCAGGGGGATCGGATTGGATGATCTTTGGAGGTCCCTTACAATCCCTAATGATTCAATGAATGGATGACAGCAAGATGATGTATTTTTTCTTCGACAGTTGTATAGGGAGTACTTGCTTCCAGTGATGATTACACTAAAAACTTTCTACAGTAGCTTTATGGAAATGGAATCCACAAATGATCCTGAGAACAGAACATGCAATTAATAGATTTTGAGGTATGGCACTAAGTATGACAATCTGCATGACGTGCCAATTACCCAGTCCTCTCAAAATGTGAGGAGGCACCCAGTCCTCTCAAAATGTGAGGAGGAACCTAACTCTACCTGGGATTTTTTCCAGTTGTAATTTTACAGGCATGGGTACCAAACCAACAGAGAAAACAGACAAAGATGAGTAAAGCCCCTTTCCTGACTTCACCAAGATGCGTAAGTTAACTGACTGGAGGTGGTAGGAGGAGTTAGATGGCACACATACATACCTGATCTTACTGTCTCTCGAACCAGTATGGAAGTAGGCAACTAGTGAGAAGATGAGAGGGCAGGGCCTGATGCTGCACCAGGGGAGGGTTAGGTTGGATGTTAGGAAGCCCTTCCTCATGAAAAGGGTGATCAGACATTGGACTGCCCAAGACAGTCTCCATCCCTGGAGGTGTTTCAGGACAGACTGTACATGTCACTTAGTACCATAGTCTAGCCAATGTGGTGGTGTTAGAACCTATATGGTTACACCTTTGGGTAGCACAAGGTGAATACCCAGACACAATCTTCTCTCTTATGGCAGAAGGTTCTCAGTTAGTTCAATCAGCAAACATAAAGTACTACAGATTGTATATCCCACACTCCTACCTGAAATACTGGTATTTACCTAGCTATTTATTCTTTAACGCTGTCGATAATTCAAGAGGTGACCATCTATAATAATCCTATCTATTCCACTTCAAGGGCTGCTTTTGTGTGCATCAAATTATCAAATCGTGCTTCTGCTCCCATGACAGCCACATTAGCTGGCAAATAGAACTTTTAACATCTTATGTTGACACGGATTTCTGCTAATTTAAAGGCATAGCTATGGTGGGAAAGGGTAGTCCTGGACTGCTGATAAAAAAAAGGCCAGCTGGCACAGAATGGATTGGTTGGAAGGAATCTCAAAGATCATTCGGTTCCAGTGTCTCCCTTAGACAGACTTCCCTCTCTTAGAACAGCTTGCTCAAAGCCCCATCATTTCAAAGAGGCCAAGAGGACAGTACTGAGAACTGCTCCACTGCACAGGCTTCAGGTGCTAATTTACCTTCCCTTTTGGCACTGCTGCTCCTTAACACGGTGCTTTAAACCCACAGGGGGAAGCATCGTATTGCTCCTGATGTCCTAATTTGTGGGGATGATTGATTTTTCTGACTGTATTCATTCACACTGCTTTGTCCTGCTTTTAGAAAAAAGCCCAGTCTTTTCTTCCTCTCAGAAACTCCAGACTTGATAACAAGTAGGTGTTTGGGTTTTATTCCATGTGAAAGCACTGGTGCTTCTCATGCCCCTTCCCCACACCTAGGGCTGCAAGCAGCACTAAGGAAGATAGAAACAACTGTTCTTTTTCTTACAGCTGTCAAGGCATCAAAAGAAGCAGCTGCAAGTGAAGAGGGGCAAAGCAACTACAAAGCAGACCACAAGCAACCCACTCAGCAAAACCTGGGAGCAAATGAAATAAAGACTAAGAATCAGAATTAATTACTGATATTTTAGTGACTACAAATCGATGTTATTACTGGGAGATGTTGTTACAGAAGGGTATGATCGCTGCAGTGTGATTTTAAGGGTACAAAAGCCATACAAGGTCTCAGAGAGCAGATAAAAATGTAAGTGAAATGAGAGTTCTTGGGGATCATTTACCCGAACAGGGCAATTCACAGCTCAAATTTAAATGAACGTTATCAGGCTAAAGCAGACAGGTAACTTTTTGCCATGGAAATCTTGATTAGCAGTTGTCAGAGTTTGTTTCTCTTCCATTTTTACTGCTGTTGGAAATCAGAAATGAACATGGTGTCATTTCAGGCTGATGGGGAGAGTGTATGAGATTATAAATCTCCTATGAGAGGTTCTTTCTTCACGAAATGGTGCAGCAGTGGAGCCTGGACCAAGTGCCTTTGACATCAGCCAAAAACTCTACTGTGCTTAAAGGAAGCAACATCATGCTCATTGCTAATCAGGTTTACAGAGACCTTGCAGACACATTGAGGACCCTCGGTGTTATCATAGAAATGAAAACGTGTGAGAGGTAAATTGTATATCTGCAGTTGTGCTCCTACTTCATGTGTGCTGATAGGAATTAAGGAAGCCAGCAGAGCTACTCAATCTAAACTAGTTGAGAAAAATCTTGTCTTTTAGAATACAGAACTATACATAAAGATAATATTCTTGAAGAATTTGAAGAGGTCTTAACATTTCAAGTGAGTTGGCTTGTTTTAATTAGAGGGTTTAAAATACTCCTTAAGCCACTCAAGTGTCTTGTTTTGTTTCTTCCTAAAGGCTACAGAGACTGTAATACAGCTCCTGTTGAGAGACAACAAAAATAGAACACACACTCACACAGTCTGCATGGACCGGAACCACTGACAAAGGGGACGCTTTAAACCACGTGTGATTCTCTCTCGACTGATTAAACTCATGTGCTCAGCTGATGCATTAATAAGAAGCTTTTTTCCTGTGATATTTGTACCAGGGTGTCCATCCGTATTACTAACAAATCCACAAAACCCAAGCTCTGCTACTCCAGCTGCCTTTTACAAGCACAGCACGAGCGGTCATTGACACAAGAAAGTATTGAGCTGGCACCAGGCACACAACCGTGTGGCCAACACTGACATAGACCGAGTTGAAATAGTGCCCTACTATTCCCAACACTGCAGCACCAGTATCAAAGGCATGGGCATAATTGACATGCCAGAGTCTCTGTCTCTAAAGCTTCTGAATACCTCTATATAAAATTACAGTTATGTTGACAAGCCACCTGTTAGGCTGAAGAAAAACTGCGTAACATTGTGCCCTTGTGAGGCCACCGTTCACTGCATGTCCTCAGGACATTTTTCCTTTCCCCAGCTCTCCAGCCCTGCTGTGTGAATCACCGTGGCTGGGTGCTCAGGGTACAGCAGTCAGGCAATGCCTGCTGGAAGCCTGCAACGGCCCTAGCTTGAAGCATTAGAATCACAGAATTATTGAGAGTAGAAAAGACCCCTAAGATCATCCAGCCCAGCCTGTAACCTCACATCACCACAGCAGCTAGACCAGGGTATACTGAGTGCCACATCCAGCTTTCCCTTAAACACCACCAGGGATGGAGACTCCAACAACAACATAGGCAGTCCATTTCAGTGTCTGATCACCTTTTCCATGAGGAAAGGCTTCCTAACACCCAACCTAGCTCTCCCCTGCTGCAGCTTCAGGCCTTCACTTCTTGTCCTGTCACTAGTTGCCTGGGAGTAGCACCTGACCCCAACCTGTCTGTAGCTTCACTTCAGGTAGCTATGAAGAGTGATAAGGTCCCCCCAGTCTCTTCTTCTCCAAACTAAACAATCCCAGCTCCCTCAGCATCTCCTCATGAGACTTTCTCTCCAGTTCCTTCCCCAGCCTCATTGCTCCTCTGGACTCACTCCAGCCCCTCAATCTCTCTTTTGAAGTGAGGGGCTCACAACTGCTCCCAGTAACCAAGGTGAGACCTCACCAGTACCTGGTACATTGCCTTGCTCAACTGGAGCCATCTTCCTGAGAACACACGGGTCCTGTAAACCTTCTGAGCAGCACCAGGTGTTGTCCCACAAGCAGTGAATCTCACATTTGTTGCAAGGGGACAAAATGATAGAGGCAGAAAGAGAAACAGCTCCTTACTGCAATGGGAGCTCTATGGGAAAAGAAGCTTCCCCAAAAATTCATAGGCAATATATCATGTTACCCGACTGGGGGACAGTGAAGGCAGGGCAGCTAAGGCACAATTATTTCATGATCCATCTCTATGACTAAGGATATTTCATTTCTAATGTTTCAGATCATCATCTGTCAAAGACTCTCTCACCTACAGGTAAAAAATGTCAGCTATGAAGGTTCTGTCCTTGCTGGAACATCCCTGTCATGGAAGATGGGGATGGTTAAAGGTGATCCGGGAGAAAATATCAGGTAAGAACCACAATAAAGAAGAGGAGAAAATGTCAAGGAAAATCCTTGATCCTTTTCATTCGCTGGCTTTTTAAAGTTTTAACAGAGAATTAAAAAATCCATGCATTGATGATGGCTCCTAAATATCTAAAGCTCTGACAGATTAAGCTGTCATCGTTTCCTTTTCCCAAAGGTAGTTTAGAGTTTCTGACACAGCCATCTCAGCCATCACATTAAACATTCTAGCTCCCCTCATCTGATATTTAAGAACAGAATGTAAGGATTACAAAACACAGCATTTTCCCCTCAGAGAAACTTCAGTGCTGCTTTCATTCTGCAGCAGCCCCCACTTTTGCTCCCATACAGAGACAGCCGAGCTAAGCTAACAATTGTAGTGGTAGCTTTTTAGCCCTGTGGACACCTGTTCGCCACAAACTGAAGTAAGACAGGCTACTCATTTCACATAAACCACCAGCTGTTAGATGGTACCAGGATTCAGTGACTCCTGACCTGGGATAGACTTGAACTGGTGACCCAGTAGTGGAAGAGAGTATATTCAATTACGACTCTGCATTTGGGCAAAACTTAACTGGCACTTTTAAATTTCATTCTAATCTCCAGGCTCTTTGATTTCACCAGTGGCCCCCATTTCAATGAAATGCCTGTGCCTGTAGAATCATAGAATCGTTAGGGATCTAGAACTGAATGGGATTTACATTCGCTTTGCAGTGCATGAGTTCCCCTACAGAAGGTGGCATTTAAGAACAACCGAGGGCGGTTCAGTAGTTCCAAGCAGTTGGAGAACAAGGGATCTGATAAAAATCATTAGCAGATGGTTATTACATTTGCAAAACCAAAAGGACTAATGCCCTTAAGAGATAGGAACAAGTTGACCTGAGGAGCACAGAAACAGCTTGAGAGACACAACCGAGCCTGGAAGAGTCCTTACAAATGTAGAAGAGAAAACACTTTGTTGGACACAGAACTTACTCAGAAGCAAGGAAACTACAGACATAATCCCAGACTGGGAAATTACAGGTCTACTGAACTGAGGGTCTTTACAAGTGAACAGTTTCTGAACAGTGGTAGAGGTGCTGAGATAAGTCAGGTTGTTTAACCTGGAGAAAAGGAGGTTGAAGGGAGACCTTAATGTTCCTTACAACTACTTAAAAGGAGTATCTAGAGAGGTGGAGGTTGGTATCTTCTCCCAAGTCACTAGTGATGAGAGGAAATGGCCTCAAGTTGTGCCAGGGGAGGATTGGACATTAAGGAAAGTATCTTCCCTGACAGAGTGGTCAGAGCTTGGAACAGGCTGCCCAGCGATGGGGTGGAGTCACCATCCCTGGAGGTCTTAAGAAAACATGTAGACTTGATGCTTGGAAACAGGGTTTAGTGGGCACAGTGGTGTCGGAGGTCACCTCTGTCTTAACGATTCTTTGATTCTATGTGTGAAACTTCTGAACAGACAGGTCAGTGCTCGAGCAGCTGACAGTGAAAGTGATAATTTAGGCTTGAGAATGATCTACAAGAGAAACAGCAGCTCGATTCCCTGGTATAGAATTTCTTTTATAGTCTCTAGAATTCACAATGTGCAAATAGAAAGAACAAAGCAGAGGTCAGTGAATGTGGATACTTTGGGGATGAAAAGGTGCTACCACATCTGCTTCATAACTTCTTGTGGAAAACACCAAAGCTGCAACTCAGATCCAAACAGATTAGCAATTTCAACTAAGATACAGAGCTTTGAAAGGAAGTTATGGGATTGCTCAGAAAGTTTTATACTAGCCATTAGCCACACAGCAATTAATGAGACTGTTGAAAAACAGAAGGCTCATCTTGAATTTTTAAACACCCTTTGCATTTACAGCATCACACAAATGCTAATGACTACCCTCAATCATTAAGTTTATACTTGGATTGGAAAAGAAACCAAGCCCAGAGTTGATTTGTATCCTGCCCCTATTGAATCTAACCTCCAAGCCTACTCCTTATCCTGGATCAGATAGAGTGGGATAAACATTCCATGTCCAGAACCATTAGCACAGAAGAAATACCATTTGATATTGGATATGAGCCTGGGTGCAACCTATCTGCATAAAATTTACAGCACAGGAACACAGAGAAATCACTTTCACACCAACATTAAACTGCCCTTCTGACTTGTGCTGGTTTCACTGGGGTAAAAATAGAACTAATCTGCTCCTGTCAGATCCACAAACAGATGTGAAGTGAAAGCCAGGGGAGGCAGCTATTAAACTCACTCAATTATAAGAATATCTTTAAGTGATTATATCAGAAAGAAGAGGTAGATAATAACGGACTAGCAACTTTGCAAGGTTCTGAGAAGATGAAAATACATCGACTGACCCCATAGCACACGAACACACAGATATGCAAATACATCTATGAGTACAGACCTCCCAGCACATCTATTTCTATGCTTCAAAGCACCCAATATCACACCCCGTCTGCAGGCTGCTTTCCTGCAAAATGTGTTTCCTCCTTGCAGAGGCTGTCACGCAGACTACAGGGAAACAAACAGACTCTGTAAGATTCTCAAGGTAAGGAAAGAAAGCTTAATCCATGCAGCTCCTTTCTGATAGCAAAACTCGCATTGGAAATGACAACTTGCATCGTGCTGAGCAATCTACAGGTGACAGGATACTGTATTAGCTCCCCAAAGGGGAGAATAAATTAAACCACAATTCAGTCTTAACTACCAGCCAACTGCTCTAAAGGGAATAAAAGGACGGGTCAAGTCAAAACGAAACTGCACGCAACAGTGGAGCTGCAGGATCAGAATCAGCAGCATATGCTGTGCTAGCACTGAGAGCGTGCAACCAGCCCTTGCTTCAAGTCCTGAGTGATTTGGGTCTGGGACTGCCTGTGTGACTGGGAGGCTGGCAGTCGGCGGCAGAACTTGTGCTGTCCACCCACACACTGGCACTACTCCTACTCACACACTAAGCAATGCCTTCATCCTCTACCCAGCACACTCCAAACAAGGTCGCTCGGAGAGCGTTTTACACCATTTCTAGCGCTGCTGTTGCAAACTCCCACGTTGCGGTGCCTAGGATCTGACCCTACAAAACACAAGGATTTCTTGGAAAGCTGCGTTCCTAGAACTTGATGATAGACATGCGTATGATACAGGGAATCAGAGCTCAGCTAATCAACCCTGAGAAGATGATTCAAACTCTTGAGCTTCTTTCCCTCCCCCCACCATATGGTTCTATCAGGAGCTTAAACAAAACCAATGTACAGTTCTGCATGTCAAATAGACGTTCATAAATAAATAGTATTTAGATGTTTTTCCTCAAAATCATGTTTATAAGATACCATTTACTCTCTGCATACTTGTGAGTGCTGTAGGACTAATATCCTCTTTTAAGATCTGTTGTTGAAGTTAGGTTTTGTTATAAAGATATGAAGATGACTACACTACCTAGCCTTGCATGGCTAACATGCAGGCACCTATAAACCCAAGGCTTGTTAATGCCATGATTCAGACAAGGGTTTAACTTATTATCCTTAAATCTTTAAGGGGTTAAAAGAACTCAAACCCAAACCCACATGCAGCTTGAACTGTAATGGGAATTTTCTCCCTGTACTGTATTTCTTCCAAACACAAAGCAACAAAGGGCAAACCACCACATCATTCAGACAATTCCACGATCGTTCAGGTGAGAGTGAAACTCATTTGGATTACATTGTGCTTCCACCTTTCAACTGCAGGCTCAGCCACCACCTGTATTTTCCTTAAGGTCTGAACCTTGTCCATCCATCCAAGTCAGCCACATTCCTTGTAATTAGGAGAAGAGTGGCCATTTGTTAACCCAGTGTCAACTTACACACTGGACCAGTAGTAAAGCAAGAGGAGACGTGTGACCTCTCCATTGACCTGAATGACTAGATGATGACCTCTGTGGTCTGGCCCATAAAGGAAAGACAACCACTTTAACATGGTCATTATGACGAGTGGTTTTCCCAGGCTAGGTCAGATGAGTAATTGCTCAAACCAAAAACCCCCAGCCCCAAAAGAGTGATCTTTATTACCTGCAGGTATCAGGTGTCTTTTCAACTCCTAATCCTCTTTGCTGTACCTGGGAATTGCATGGAACCTATTTTAGATTGGACTGTAGGAATTTAAATCAAACTTCTTGGAATGAAAGTGTGTATAATTAAAATATAATTAAAATACATCCAACCTGCAAAGCAAAGATGTCTTTCCTAACTCCCTACTACACTAAACTTTGGGTCCCAGCTTGTGAGCTTTGCTTGTAGCATCCCAGTATCGCTTGCAAAAACTTGATTTCCAGGGAAAACATTTCAGAAGAAGAGCTCATTAACCAGATGAACTTGTTAGAAAATGAAGCACGCTTTTCCAAGCTCTTCTGCAGTGAGACAATTGGTTTAATTGTTTTGAGCTCATTACCAATCTGCTCTGTCAGCCCAAAACCATTTGCCATGCCAAAAAAGCCCTGAGTCACCAATCGCTATTCTAATGCGACAGAGGCCAGGGTTTCTATATTGTTGCTCATGAGTTCACAACTCAAAATTGCTGTCAGAAACCTCTTGACAGGGCATCACCATGTTTACTATTAAGTGAAATTGTCACAGAATTAGTGCGGCTGGAAAAGACCTCTAAGATCATCCAGCCCAGCCCATGCCCTGACATCACCACATCAGCCAGACCAGGGCACTAAGTGCCACAGCCAGTCTGTCCTTAAACACCTCTAGCGATGGGGACTCTATCACCTCCCTGAGCAGTCCATTCCAGTGTCTGATCACCCCTCTGGCAACACTACCCTATTTGTTTTTGTTTGGTCTCTAATCTGCAAAAGGATGACAAAATTAAGAGGTAATGTTCTGAATAACCTGTTAAAGCACTGACCTCTCCTAGACACCAAATGTGAATGCATAATCAGGAAAGAACTGCAATTAAGCACCAAATTCATGTAATCTATGCTGGTGAACAGGAGGGCACTCAGTTATGTGGTCTGGAATCACTGGACACCTGATGAGATGTATCCCAGAGTCCTGGGGGAATTGGCTGAGGTAGTGGCATTTGAAAAGACCTGGCAGTCGGGTGAAGTCCCTGGTGCCTGGCAAAGGCCAAACCTGCACATGTTCACTAAGAGTGGTATAAAGGAGGACCCTGGGAACTACTGGCCTGTCAGCCCCACCTCTGGACCAGGGAAGATAACAGAAAGGAGCCTCCTAAAAGCTCTGCTAAGGCACACAGAGGACAAGGAGTTGATTTGAGACAGCCAGCACGGTGTCACCAAGGGCAAGTCCTGCCTGACCAATATAGTGGACTACATCATAAGACAAGGGAAGAGCTATGGATGTCATCTATGTGCACTTCTGTAAAGCTTTTGACAGAAACCCCCATGACATCCTTCTCTCTCAATTGGTGAGTGACAGGTAGACTGTCTGGTGGATAAGGAATTGTCTGGATGGCCACATCCAGAGGCTAGTGGCCAATGTGTTGATGTCCAGGTAGCATGTGGGTCCATACTGGACTAGTGCTGTTCAATATCTTACTCGATGCCATAGTGGGATTGAGAGCATCCCCAGCCACTTTGCAGGTGACACCAAGCTGAGTGGTGCAGCTGACACACCAAAGGGATGGGATGTCCTCAGAAGGACCTGGACAAGTGGGAGAAATGGTCTTGTGAACCTTTTGAGGTCCAGCAAGGTCAAGTGCAAGACTCTGCACGTGGGTGGAATCAATTCTTGATATCAATACAGGCTGAAGGGATTGAAAGCAGCCCTGCAGAGATGGATTTGGGGGTGTGCTCATGTGCCAGAAAGTTTATCCTATAAGATTCCCAAAGCCAACATAACAACCATATGCAAATGGCTTCAAAATACCTTTCCATCGTTAGTAGGTCATCAGGAGGACTAAATCAATAGAGAACAAAAAAAGCAATGCAAAGTCATAATCTGTTAGGGATGCTGGAGAAATTACTACGAGTGGGCAACTGCTGTTTACTTACCTAACACCCACAAATACTTTTCTTTTATCATACCTTACATTTTTAAAGTCAGAGAGGCCACCAGTCAATGTCTCCATGGAGATAACAGTTGTGAGTTTACAAAGCCACATTTATAATTAATTCCTAAAAGGTTACCTGGAGAGTTTAATCGAGAACCCATGCACTACAAACACTGCATTCAGTCGCAGAGTTCAGTATTTCATTTCCTATGAGGTCAGTGACTAATTTCTCACCAAAATCTGCTAAGCATTCCACTAAAGTCAAGGTTAACTGACCACTCAAGCCTGTTTTTGGAGGGGGAAGTGGCTAATATATACTATATAAAGAATTTAATATATATAAATAATTTATATATACTATATAAAGTGATTTATTTTCTGGTTTTATTTGCTCTTGAACGGTGCTTGCAGGTGATGTGAAGACATGTATCTTACAGCCTGCTATACTAAAACAATAAGTAACAAAAGTAAGCCCTTGCATTGGAATGAAAAATCACCTCTAGAAATCTGAACCCTCGCAATGCCAATGCAATCATAGCGGTTTCATTCCTAATCACTGAGACGAACTCAAAAACACCACAGTGTAAATGTTTACTTGCTCTTTATGTTTGAGTTAAATGGCCACTTCCTTCTTTTTAGAATAATTTCTTCATTGCTTGATTTTTTTTCCCCTACAAATCAGCTTTTTAGCTTGGCATTACCTTCAGAAAATGTTTGCTTAAAAGGTTCCTTTCAGGATTGCTGTCCTTATCAGCTGCTTTCTCGTCCTCATCTTGTCAACCTTTAAAGAAGTTTAAATTCCTAACGTGTTTTGCTTCTTTTCTGCATCTGTAGTTTCAAACCTGTTTATATGAAGTGGCTGAAGTGACGCTGGATTAAGACTGCTGTATAAAATCTGATTTAAGAGCAAGAAAGAATGATAGAATTGGTTTCAACTTCTATGAAGTCTTCTAAATTCTTTCAATCACCTGGTGTGATGAACTGACTTACATTGGGAAGAGGGACTCTGTCTCAAAGCTGTTTAGTAAACGTGATATACAGCAGTTTGCTGAACCCTAAAGAACAGCAGCAAGGTGGATAACATTTATCAGACACTACAGCTTGCAATGCATAAATGGCACGGTGCCCACCATCTGAAGACAGACCTCATGGGACACTGCAAAGGCCCATGGCAGTGACTTTCCTTGCTCTCTCTCTCTCCTACTTCTTTCATAGTGGCTTCCTGACCTTCCTATAGCTTTTTCTACCACTCCTCTTTACTCTCCTCTTATCAATAAGAGCAACTGGTAGATAGCATCCGAATTCGTTTGTGTCTTATTTTCACCCTTTAGATCAAANTCCACACTTGGGATCAAATCGAATCAAATGTCCATGGGCTCCCAATTGGACTCCAACACCTGGTTTCTTTTTTATGGTGGACCAAGTTCCAGAGTGCTGAAAGCTTCTAAAATTCCTCTGTCAAAATGCCTGCAGCAGAAGCACTAGGAGATTGTAGAAAACACATCTTACTTTGCTTTCCTAACACCATAAACTAGTCTTCATTGTTTTTAGAATGTGAATCATGTGAGGTTTTAGTCCTCCTTTCCTTGTAACTATTCTAGAAGAAGCATCTCTTGTTCACCTTGTGATTCAGCTCAGTTACAGCAATGTGGCAGCAAACACCACGAAGGACAATTGCTGGAGAATACAGCTACCAATCTCTCCTTCCCTGTATCCGATCCTTCCATTCTAACCGCTGCAACCATCTAACATGGTGTCCTGCCCTTTCCTTTTTTGCTTTTAGATTAATTGAATGAACAACTCAAATGCAACTTCTCCAAGTTCTTAGATATTTCTGACTTATTATATATTATTATATTATATATATTATTATGTATAATGCTAAGAAAGTTCTCAATCACATCCATCCAAATTCTTACAGCTGCATCCTCTCACAGAAACCTTAAGAGACATTTGCTTCACCACACCAGTGACATTCGCCTGTCTCTGCATCCCCTCCAATAACTGAAATACCATTTTCAATGCTGTACGTGATTGTTTCAAACCCCCTTCCACTACACATCTTGAATAATGTTCAATATTTTATGACCTGCAGTGTTCCCATGGTCTGGAGCCAACACAATGGCCAGTTCTCTGTTCACACACTCATTTGACATGTCTCTCTTATTTAAAAGGTATTAGCTTCTATTTTCTTGCTAAGTAATTTCCATAATTTAATCTATGCTCTGCTTTCACAAACAGTCCTAAGCCCTAATCAGAAAACACACCTCTTCAAAGTAAAAACAAAGCCTAAATAATATAAAGCTTTATTGCAGACTAGGCTCAGCCGTACCTCATGAAACATTTCAATCTATTAGCGATTTGTTTTTTAAAGTCTGCTGTGTGCTGCTAAGGGATTTGTCTGAGAAAACACATCAGTAGCATTTTAATAGCCTTCGATAGACAGGTACCGTTGACAGCATCCCACGTGAAAATGTGCTTGCTGGGTGATAGAGAGGCGCCGCACGTATTCATGAGCTTTATCGATCCATTCAGATTCAATGGCTGTTTACCATAAGACAGAAGTCACAGCTGCTGAGCACATGGAATCCAGCTGTGGACTAAGAATTTAAAAGCTTCTGGAGCTGCCATAATCGCTGTGATGGTTTTGGTCTTGATTTTTACATTTACAGTAGAAATACTGGACTTAACTGCATGTCTCATGGCATTTTAAAAAAATCTATTATTACAAAGTTGAAGTCAGGTTTAAGTTATTCTACAGCTTCCATTAGCTTTATATTTTGTCTATGAATAGAACAAGCAACTAGCAGAGAATAAAAAAAGACCTTGCCTTCCTTTCTGTCTCCTATTCCTCCCTCTCCAAAGCTCTAGAGAATGAGCACGTTCTTTAATTGGTTTCAGCCTGCTATATTGACCTTTTCCAATCACAGCGCCCCAATCAGGACCTAAATTTAGGTGGAGTGGCAATGAAATATAAGGTCTAACAGCACTAGATTATTTACTCTCTTTTAATCCTAATTGTGACACAAGAAGATGCAGAGAGGAGAAGGATTCTGCAAAGTACAACATGAGATGCTGCTATGTTCAAAAAGCCAAGGCTTAAACAAAAACAACCAACCCACCACAACGGGGTTGAGCTTGTCCTGTGACAACTACGATCCTCTTGTGCCATGTTCACAGGGTGCTGCTCCCCTGTAGAAACATGGCTAATGTTTCTAGAAGGAACAACAAAATGAGGACTAACTAACTGATAATCCACAACTAACTCCATGGTGACTTTTGAACCCTTTGAGACAGCTTGTGTGTCTGAATGCTCGCTGAGCATCTAGTCCATATCCCTGGGTGCAATGCTTCCTAAGCCTGGGTGTAATTGACCATCATTATTTATTAAGCCCTAATAAACAAACATGTACGTATGCACAAATTGCTGCTTAATAGAGGGAGGGGGGGAAGGAATCAAAGAGAGTGAAATACCTTCTTGGAATGACTGTTGGCATAAATTTAAAATATACTTTATTTATATTAAGTTTCAAGCTGTGCTAAAGGGTTTCAGTAGCATATATTTTATTCCCTGTTGGAAACAAATGTGTTTCGCTTGGCACAAGTGCTGTATCAATTGCCACAGACTCCATCCATCCATCACTAGCTAATTTTCATGACCTGAAAGATTTTCTTTCAAATGCAGCTGAAACCCATTAGTTCCTTTTTGCCAATCCAGTTGCAATACACTTCTTCAGTTCCTTCCCTCCTTCCCTCCCCTCACCCCACCACCACTTTTCCCACTGAATGTTAGCACCATTCTTGTCTTGGTTTTGACTAAAATCAGTAAAATTAGAGTATCCTAAGTGTTGTTACTGTAACTCAGTTATCCCTCATGCTTCTAGCTCCCAATTAAATCATTAAGCTCTAGTCTATCAAGACATTTGCCCGCTTTAATGTGTTTGGGATGCATGCAGCACCACAGAGACAGAAGTGACTATCTAATCAGAGCACAAGTTGTAGGGAAAAAGGGAGGAGACCTCATTATAGTAATTTTTCCCACCCCATAACCCCTTCTCAGCATAGAGCTGACAATAATCTGCACAGATTTCTTATGAGCTCACCACTTCACCCTTGGAGCTACCAACCTTATGTTGACTACAAAGTATGTACTGTGTGCCTTCTACTAGGAAGCCCATCTAGCTAGAGACAACATCAGTTGTCTCAGACTGTCTTTAGACTCAGTTTAATGAGGCTGTTCTAACTCTCTGGAGAGAAACTTTTAGGACTAAATGAATCCTTAAAACAGAAAGCATGAAGCCCCAGACACACACAGATTCTCTCCTGGTAGAACACTGCCCTCAGCTACTCCCACCATGCTATCTCCCTTGCTGGCCTGGCTGCAGAGGTAACCTTTGAGAAGAGTGGGCTGCCCCATGCCTGATACACTGGGTCTAGCAAACACCAACAGATCCTCCACAGGACACAGCTGAGCTCCTCATCCAAGCTGGTGGCACCTCTGAAAAGGGTCAGAAAGTGCCAGACAGACAGAGGAGGGTTAGGGGAAAAATAAGTGAAAAACAGCTGCCAAAGTAAAATGAGGAGGAGATGCTTCAGGCATCAGAGCAGATGGAGGACACCATGCTAGAGCAGGTGAATATTTCCTGGAGGAATGGTGGCCCATGGAGAGGAACCATTCAGGAGCAAGGAAAAAGTGTGAAGGAAGAACCAGGACTGAGGAACTGCTATGTGCAGACTGTACCCCCTCCCAAATACCACCTGGGACTGGTAGATGAGTGTAAAGGAATGAAGTTGAACTGGGAGGCAGGAGGGGAAGGTTAACATTTGTTTCTTACCTCTACAAATCAACTTTAATTGGCAGCAAGTTAATTTTCCCCAAGTCCTGTTTTGCCCACAACAGTAATTTATAAGCATCCTCCCTGCCTTTATCTTGACCCACGAATTCTCATTTCTTTTCCTATTCCATTAGGAGAGAGGGAGAGTGTGGCTAGGTGAGCATTCTGCTTCTGCGGTGAGAGTTCCAGCACAGGTAACAATACAGATGCTATATATTCCACGAGTTTATTCAATTAAGCAGCCATTAAGTCTTCTCTGCATCATTTATTAGCCAGCTAATACTAAATCACCATGTTGAACATATTTACTGCATGCCCTTTTTACTTCAGAAGATAAAACTTCCTCTCAACAGCTGAACTGTTCTTGCCCTTCTCATTTCTTGTCAGAACCAGAAACTGCCCACTACGTATCTGTATCTGTCTAGTGAACAGATACGAAACATTCCCTGGTGCAGAGATGCTCTCCAAGTGGGCAGGAGAGACAGAGTGGGTCATTTATCTGTGTCTGCTCTTGATGGATGAAATAATATCAGGGCTTCATAACACATTTGCTTTTCATTATCCTCTTCCAGATTTTCCGCCTCACTCCTCCAAAACCTCAAAAGCCTGAAGCCCCCTACATTTTAGGATTCTCTCTTTTCATTTTAATTAATCTTTATCTCTCTGTCCCCAAGTCAAGATGGATAAGCTCGCATTCTCTCAGACTGCTCTCTGATTCTCACAGATATACATCTTGGAGGAACAGAAACAGCGCTGGAAGACAGACTCATCACTTAAATTAACTTGTGATTACCTATTATTAGCTCATCTAGTTCGTATTAATGTGTTAAAGATGAAATGCAGACTGCATGCACAACCGTACATTTCTCCAAAGCTATAAATAGCGATAACGGAAGACAAAGCAGTAGTTTACTCACTGAACGGTGAAAGATACGAATGTGTTACCTCATTTAATACCAACTTCATTTGTTTCAAGCTGAAGTCAAAACAAACACCTTCATATCTTAAAGTCGAGACCAAGCAAAACATGTTTCACAGGGCTGAGACAACAGTTCATAATTTTCCAGAGGAAGAATGCGGGAGGGAGGAAATTAAGCATTCTTGCATATATTTCCTGATGTTATTTTCATTACGAAAAAGTGAAATGACATTTAACTCCCCTGACAGAAAAGGTCAAACAATCTGATAAAATGTAGTTAATGCACTGAGAATGATTTATGCTTAAATGAAAAAGGCATGGTCTTTCACAGAGCGGAAAGCGCTCTCTCTTCTTTACTCTCTCCCTATATTTAACATATTTGTGCTTCGTGTAACAAAGAGGGTCTTCACAAGCGAACTAAAGGTAAGAGGAGCCTTCTGAATTATGTGCTCATACATCCAATAAGTATTTTGCCATCTATTACATTTTCATAATGGGAAGATACTTCCTTTGTCAAGTAGCAGAAGTACGTAGTTCAACCACAATATTGAGGTTTGGTCTAACCCTTATCCTGTATGAGGTACTCACACACCTACTTTATAAATGTCACGCTCCTCTAAAAGAAGCAGCACTAAATATTACCAGTAACCACACGTACTGTAAGACAAATGTGCCTGTTGAACTTGTAACGTCTTACAGACCTGATTTAAAACCTCTTGGAATCAATTCTGATTATGCATTTATAACCCTTGGAAACCCAAGAACTGGTCACTCACCATTATGGGTTAGTGCACGCTATCAGGCCTCTGCAATAACCATGTGTTTAACAAAGAAACCCAAGACAGTCTTCCAAAGGTCACACAATTCATGTAGCATTCAGTACAGTTATGCTCTTCTACTATGGAAGCATTTTACAGAGCTGCAGACAGTCATAGAATCATTAGGGATTGGAAAGGACCTCCAAAGATCATCCAGTCCACCCCCCCTGCCACAGCAGGATCACCCAGACCAAGTCCCACAGCCACACATCCAGGTGGGTCTGGAACGTCTCCAGAGAAGGAGACTCCACTACCCCTCTGGGCAGCCTGTTCCAGTGCTCCAGTACCCTCACTGGGAAGAAGTTCCATCAGTGTTTTCTGTTCATGAAGTTCCTGAAGCATTCTAGAGGAACATTTCATGTCAGTGAAGCTGTTGGGGGCTCTCTATAAACATGAGACAGAAAAAACAGTGCAGGTAACACAAATGTACAGCTTGGGCCAAGGTTAACTGCAAGCATTTCAATAGAGCCAAGTGCTGGGTCCTGCACCATGGTTACAATAACCCCATGCAGCGCTACAGGCTTGGGGCACTGTGGCTGGAAAGCAGTCTGGTTGAAAAGGACGTGGGGGTTCTAATTGCCAAGCAGCTGAACAGGAGCCAGCAGGGAGCCCAGGTGGCCAAGAAAGCCAGCAGCATCCTGGCTTGTATTAGAAACCTGTGGGACCAGCAGAAGGAGGTGATTGTCCCCCTCTACTCAGCACTAGAAAGGACACACCTTGAGTATTGTGTCCAGTTTTGGGCAGGGCAAGAGGCACCTCAGGACAAGAGAGTCATCGAGGGACTGGAGCAAGAGCAGAGAAGGGCAACAAAGCTGGTGAAGGGAAAAAGACTTGGAGAAAAGACTGCATGAGGAGTGACTGAAGGAGCTAGGACTGTTTAGTTTGAGGAAGGAGGCTGAGGGAAGACCTCATCACTCTCTACAACTACCTGAAGGGACATTGCACAGAGGTTGGTGCTGGTCTCTTCTCACACACAATTAGCAATAGAACCAGAGGGAAGGGCTTCAAGCTGCAACAGGGGTGGTTTAGACAGGACATCAGGACAACCTTGTTCATCGAAAGAGTGGTCGAACACTGGAACAGGCTGCCCAGGAAAGTGCTCAAGTCCCCATCCCTGGATATGTTCAAGAGTCAAAATGTAAACAAAGCCCTATGACAGGAGAAAAATTCAAGCCTAGTCTCCATCCTCTGTAAGACTGCAAAGCCATCCTCAGCCAAACTGTTGATTACTTTAGTCCCTTCATTTTGCCTTCAGTGGGTTTTCTATCATCTTTGAACAAGTGATGAAGGAAGTAAAGCACTTCCCTTCTGAGGAAAGGCTGAGGGAGCTGGGTCTCTTGAGCTTGGAGAAGAGGAGGCTGAGGGGTGAACTCATTCATGTCTATACATATGTGAGGGGTGGGTGCCAGGAGGATGGAGCCAGGCTCTTCTCAAGGTCATCTGGTGATAGGACAAGGGGCAATGGGTGCAAACTGGAACAGAGGAGGTTCCATATCAATATCAGCAGGAACTTCTTCCCAGTGAGGGTATTGGAGCATTGGAACAGGCTGCCCAGAAGGGTCGTGGAGTCTCCTTCTCTGGGGAGGTTAAAGACCCACCTGGATGTGTTCCTGTGTGACTTGGTCTAGGTGATCCTGCTGTGGCAGGAGATTGGACTTGGATGATCTTCGGAGTTACCTTCTGATCCCTAATGACTCTATGATTCTGTTAAGTGACCCCACTTCTGTCTGTTTAGATGACACCTAAAAAGCTGCTTGGTTTATATGACATGGCTCTCCTGTGAGCCTGATCACAGTCCTGAAAATGATGTCTATAGCCTCTGATACTACTGTAGGAAAACAGCATTTCATTGCTCTCTACACAGCGTGACACAAAGCTTAAGCCAAGCCTAGATGGTAGAGCAGAGCTTCATTTGGGGACAGCTGCCACAACTCTGCCACATTAAAAAAATTTAATTTCATCGTTTCATTTGCTGGCAAAACATCCAACTCTTCCGAGCCATCAGATTTGCATGAAGTCTCCAAGGTATTCAAAGTTGTAGCTTTACAAAACAAAATCTGAAGCAGAAAAAAAGGATGGGGTATTGAAAAGAAAACCTGGTCTTCTCCAGCATTTCCTTCGAAGCAGACCCAAGGACCATGCAAAAGAGTAACCCTGTTACTCTCGTATTACACTAATTACACATACACCACTCTCATCATCCTTATAAATAACTCTCATTGAAACTCCTGAAGGCCTTGGAGACAGCAATTCCTAGGATGAAATCCTGGGGTTTTTTCTCTCCCCCAACACATCCTTGAATCATTGTTAAAGTCCTCTCAACGTTAAGGCGATCAAAATTCATCCTACATACCAAACGTCTCGATATCCCTGTACACCATGAAGCCAGCACCAAAGCAAACGTGCCTTGCAGGATTTTTCCTAGCTGTGATGCCTCTAATTTTCATGCAAATGAATGTTAGGCTTGGCTCCCGTGCTCCTCTCCAGGCCAAAAGCAAGGAAAGGTTGGCTTCAGATAGAAAACACAAGAGAGCTTTCTCTCACATTTCAAGCAGTGAAAGGTTGCACATTGCCTTCCACTGCAGAGAATTATTTCAAGGAGGAAGCAGGAACATGGAGCACAGTTGCACTCATGGATTTTCTCCACTCTAGCATCACAGTCAGGCAGCAACAGGTGCCTACATCATTAAGGTTTGGACTGTTATTCTTCTTCAGGGTAAGTTCCTTTGGTACCTCTTCATATTCAAGTGAGTGACAAAACCTAACTACATCCTTGTTCTTCAACCCATCGATGCATAGCTGAGTTCCTTTAGGGCTAACGGATTGGCTACCATCTGCTATCAATACAGTCCATGCGCTCCCCAGTCGAGTCTTATTTCAGGCCAAGTTTCTCTTCTGAGTTAACAGGAGGTGACAATCCTGGCAGTTCACAAATTCTCCCTGCATGACTTACTCAGCCTGACCAGCCAGACCCATGCTAATGAGAATATGCCAGCTCACAAGAAAAACAGTTTGGAATAATTTAAACCTTCAGAGCTTGGGGTGCCTGATAACACAACTCCCCGCTTAATTCTCTGGTGCCAGCAGAACCTGCACTCATCTACTACAAACATCACTGACTGCAAAACCACCCTCAGACCTAGCTTGATAAATAATGCAGAAGGAAAAGGAAGTAATGCTCCACAGAGCCAGCTTCAACTTAGTCAGCGGTGCCACTGACCTCTGAAAACTAAGCATTCACTGAAATCCACGATGCCTCAAAATCAAGAATACATTAAATGTTCTTAAAACCTTACTTAAATGATCGCATCATCAGTCTTGCTGATGGAGATGAAAACAAATTTAATGCCAGGAAAACTTTCCAGATGATACTTATCCTTATTCTTTAATTTATCATCACGGAAGGACACAGGTTGGAAGGGCCCTCCAAGGGTCATCTAGTCCAATGCCCCTGCAGGGATCAGAAGCATCTTCACCTAGATCAGGGGGCTCAGACCCTTGTCCAGCCTCCCCTTGAATATCTCCAGGGATGTGGCCTCAGCTAACTCCCTGGGTAACCTGCTCCAGTGTTCAACCACCCTCATGCTAAACTTGTGGAAGTGGCCCAGGAAGGCAGATGTAAACCCAAGAGGAGCTACAAAACAAGGGGCTTGGTTGGGGGTTTTTGTTTCTTCCTCTACATGTTCACTCCATGTTCAGCCTGGTGAAAAGAACACTCCAGGGGGACCTGACAGTGACCTTCCAGTATGTGAACAGGGCTGCAAGAAGGCTGCAAAAGGACTGTTTACAAAGCTCTGGAGTGCCAGAACAAGGAGCCATGGTTTCACATTGAAATGGGATTTTAGAAAGAAGTTCTTCAGCAGAAGGAGGGTTGAACCCTGGAATAGTTTGCCTAGAGAGGTAGTTGAGGCCCCATCCCTTGAGACATTCAAGGAGAGGCTGGACAAGGCTCTGGGCAACCTGAGGATGTCCCTGTGAGCAGGGTTGGACTAGATGTCTTTTGGAGGTGCCTTACAACGCAGGGAATCAATGATTCTGTGTTCTGCTTTGACAATTAGCTGTGTAGTTTAAAGCTTCACAAATTCTGAACTGCCCTTTGCTCCAGGACTCTTTGTCTTCATTTTGATGAGCTTTTGGACTTTTGATATGTATCTACATCCTATATAGATGTAGTATGAATAGTTTATACATAAATGTTCCAGTGTGATTAAGTTATTGCTTCATTTAGAGGTTTATTTCATTAACATAATTCTTGTTTGAGAACCCAAGAACACGTTCTGCCATCCTCCTACAAGAGTGCTCTTGTCATGTCCTTGAACCTTGTTAGCACTTGCCACTGACTGCAAGTTAACGGTCGCTGCGCTGTGACCACCAAAGGCGACAGTCACCACCTGCACCCTAGCGGCTTCATGGGCTGGGCAGCTGATTTTGGAGTTCCTCCAAACTGGCAAAAACACATCCTCCACCACATCACAGACTGCTTTCCCTGCAACCTGCTATGACTGGCCCCAGCTGCACCTGACACAACAACTGTTTGGACAGCTCCAGCCACTGCTACTGATTTCAAAGCCCTGTACGGTTAAACTATGCACGCTGGTCTCATCCTGGTTACACCATGGTCATCGGAGACCACTAATATGTTGTCACGATCCCAAACATTTGCTACATCTCCTTTGGACTCCAGAAACTAAATACTGATTCCAACTTTCATAGAACATCTTGATACTGTAAGTTTTTTCCCCTTTTACTCTCACTCTGATACCCTGTTATGTAAGATTTGAGGTGCAATACACTTAGGAGTCACATCTGGTTAAAAAGCTAAAAACAACTTAAAAATACCTGCTAAAAATTGGATATATTTGTCCTTCTTGTCTTCCATCTTTTGCATCTCTTTAGCTATGGCACAAGTACAGCTGCAGGAGTGTCTGCAGCGTTCCCACTCCACCCAGGGCTCTATCCCATCGTACTCTATCAAGGAGGTCCCTGAAGAGGCCAAGGTCTGCTCTCATGAAGCTCAAGATAGCAAACTTGCTGGACCCCTCCTCACTGCCCCAAAGACCTTGAACTCCACTCTATTCATGACTTCAGAACACAAGCTTCTGAAAATTAACTGGGTTTTGCTGAACGAACAAACATCTAAACACGAGCGTGACGTCTGCTTTTTCCCATAGTAAAAGCAGTGCCACCACACAGGGAAACCACAAGGGGCCATTACTCCAGTCATAAAACTCTGATGCTTGAGGCCCTTTTGAATCTATTGTCTCCACAGAAAAAAAAATGCAGCTATTGTAAACAGAGCTCTATGCAGTACAGCTATCAGACTTAATGGCATGGAGAAATGCCATGCTTCACGGTGTGGGAGGAACAGACTTCATGCAGCTTCCAGCTCAAAGCCAGAATGAACAAATGAACATTTGGAACAAATTGGTGTCATCCCATTTCACCACTGGGTGTTTTTTCCCAGTGCTATTAAAATATAGTGACATCTTTGCATCACGATAATCTGTAAGACGTCATTGCGCTATAATAGCAGGACAGAAAAGGACACCTACAAAGCACTGCGGGATCACAGATCCTGGGCCTGTTAGTGGTTTTGCATAGCCCATCTTCAGTATGCTTCAGTAACACCCGTGAAGCTGTGCTGGTTGTGCCCATATAGGAGAAGATAATACGTTGAGGAGAAGATAATCTGTGGTACACAATGCCACGACCACTGTCACTTGGACCAAGGAGGACCAGTGTCACCACCCTAGCATTTGCTGTTGTAATCAGCCAGACAAACAATTCTGTCTACAACATCCAGACGCAAATCTGTGGGACTTGGCCTATTTAACTGTCTGCAGAGACAGCAGCCAAATCACAGGAAACCCAGTTGTCAGCTACCCTGCGTGTACTTTGTAATGGTATAGCAGCTCCTGGCAATGAACACTGGAGAGGTATTGAAGAGCTGTCTCACTGTACATTGATAGATTTTATCAGGCTGAACAGAAGTAACTTTTCAGATTACTATTCACAGGATCAGAGTGGATCTAGACTGAAGTTCACTGCAACACCCAGCTATATCTATGACCTTGTAGGCTGGCAGCAGGAAGAGTACCCTGTGGGAAACTCAGAAGAGAATCCTAGTTATCTGATTTGGGTGATGAACTTTGACAGCTGAGGCTATGAACCCTGATGTCTCTTCATTCTCTCCCCCCTAGAGAGATTTTACTCATCACCCAGAAGAAACAAAGATAAGTTGAATGAACTTAAGCAGCTGTTCTGAAGAGGCCAACTATTCACACAACCTACTAAGCAGACTCTAAAGTTGTTCCAGTGCCCAAACTCTTTTTTCCTTTATAACCTACACAAAAACACAATCCCAGACAGAAAACAGCCACTCTGTCGCGTTGAGCTTGACAAAACATCTTACTCAAAGTTCCAGGAATTAGAGCAGAAGTGCTGAGCAAGTGAAAAAGTTCTCAGAGCATAGTTTCTCTGGCAGCACCACTACCTTTCTCTACAACAGCAAACTCCTATGTGCTTGAGATGCTGGAAAATCCTATACACTCCAGAACAGGGACTGTATTTCAACAAAAAGTAATGACCTGCAACCCTCAGTTAAGGATAGACTTGCAAAATGACTTTCACTTGTGACCTCAGTCAGCTTTGCACTGATGTCCACACAGCCAGAGAAGAAAATTTGTGCTTTAATCTGACCTGCTGACTGCACTGCACAATATTGGTGTTTGATTAGGATCAAATAAGCTACATGAGAGGCTGATGCACCAACACATTCACCCTGCTTAAAGAAGTACTTACTCTGCTAAATGAAATGCCACTACATATAATTACCCACTAACTGCCCTTTGTCCAAATACAATAGGGAGGAAGTCAACATATAGTTCAGTAACTAGAAAGCCAGACCTCCCCTACATTTAGCACTTGTCTTCATCTCCCTGACCTAGACTCTCTTTTACATCCTTACCTTGCAGCCAATTCCCCACGAGTATCAAGCCTACACAATCAAAAGTCCTACAGAGCAGCACTCAGCACTGGTTGTGTTCTGCAGTAGCTGGTACAATACAACAGTCCCTTACAACCCGGATGCTCACTAATTTATGCACACGAAGGAACTAGCATTTGAACTGTCAATATATCTCTTAAGAAATAAATTCATTGTATTTCAGTTGGTTTTTTATAGAATCATTAGGGATCGGAAGGGACCTCGAAAGATTGAGTCCAATCCCCCTGCCACAGCAGCATCACCTGACACTCTTAAATTTTTTTATCAGCAAGATAAGATAAAGAAACTTGATCTTCACCTTTTCCAACCCTACTTTTTCAAGTGCAAGGCTGAAGAAACACACACACACACCCCCCAAATAATCAAATGGCTCACTTCAGCTCACAGAGCCTTGAATGGTCTCAAAACAATGAGAGCACACCCACTTCATCTTTGCAACCTGCCTAGCAGATTCTGAAGACTATTCTCAAATATACCAGAATCTCAGCCTCAACAGCATTCCTGGAGAAGCATTTGCTGCTAAACCAGACAATTCTGTGAAGAACTGCAGGCAGACAGTGAAAGGACAGTGAGACACAGCTGCAAACCCAAACAAAACTATCGAGTCCAATATTAGCGCCAGCAGCTCTGCCAGCATAGCTTTAATGTCAACAAAACACAGGCTGCACACTACACCCTCAGGATCACAGCTCAGCAACAACCTTCCTCCTACAAGCAGACTTCCGCTGCAATATGAAGACAAGGCTCAGGATTCATACGTGAGACCAAACTACAATTTACAGCTTTCCAGACCCTATCATCTTGAACACATCATGACACACAGAAGCCAAGGAAAACAAATGAAACTCATGTTTTACCGAGTCCCGCATGCTGTGATATTTCCAGCCCTACTAGCATACACCAAGAAACATGCAGAACACACAATTCTGAAAACAAATCCATTACCAGGACACAGAGCAGAGCAAAATCAACTCAACAAGCTACTCCATATGTTTTTCATTTAACTGTATTCTGCAGAAGAAGTGGATTTGGTATGTAATATACTTGGCTTCTGTCCATATTTTTATTATTAAGCTTGGGGGGCAGGGGGACTACTGCCCATCTTTGCAGCTTATTCCTCTTCCCTCTTGGTGTAGAGTCACTCCCACTCAGAGCAGATGGCACACGAGTCATCTCTTCAAAGGCAGACGAGGATTCTACACTGGCTATCCATTCACAGAATCACAGAATCATTAGGGATCGGAAGGGACCTTGAAAGATCATCCAGTACAAACCCCCTGCCACAGCAGGATCACCTAGACCAAGTCACACAGGAACACATCCAGGTGGGTCTGGAACATCTCCAGAGAAGCCTCCAGAACTGCCTTGGGCAGCCTGTTCCAATGCTCCGTAACCCTCACTGGGAAGAAGTTCCTTCTGATATTGATATGAAACCTCCTCTGCTCTAGCTTGCAGCCCCTTGTCCTATCACCAGATGACCTTGAGAAGAGCTCAATCCTCCTGACACGCACCCCTCCTATTCCTGTGCACTGTAAACACGTATATATATTGTAGACACATTAAGCTGGACTGGTCTTTGAGACCTCTACTACACATGGCAGTAGAGGCAAACTGACACTATGTAGAGCCCTTTCCCCTTAATAAGGTTAACATGGAAACGTAAAGACGAGTGCACAGCTTGGCTGTCACCCAAAAGTTTACTCTGGAGGAATTTACAGAAAATCACGTGCTGGATAGAGACCATATGTACAGTAGACACGTATCTTCTGGCAAGGTATCTGCACACTCACCTTTACATAGGAGATGCAACTAACTGGAAGTCCCACCTAGGAAAACGCAGCAGATAACTCTAGCAAGTTAAGCTTCCTTCAGTAAGGTAGAGGGGATCCCGTTATAAAACTCATCACCCCAGAGTATTCATAAAGTGGTTGAGGTTGAAAGAGACCTTTAGGATCATCAAGTTGTTGATTCCTGGCTCTCAAAACAATCAGTCCTTCTGCCCCAATGCCACTGCTAAACCATGGCCCTAAACTACACAAGGTTGAAACATGTCCAGGGTGATCCCACTGCCAATGCCACTACTGCCTCAATCCCTAAAGCTTCTGTGGTCACTCCTCAGAAGGATGGGGAGTCAGAAACAAATTCTTCTGCTACCAAAGTCCTGGAGCTGTGCAGAGAAACCAGTAATTACATACTCATCCTTGAAGATCATCCAGCCAAAGGGGATGTTCACAACAAACATGAATCATAGAATCATCAGGGACCAGAAAGGACCTCAAAAGATCATCTAGTGAAATTCCCCCACCACAGTAGACAGCTGAGGGCGAAGAGTGAAACAAGGAGTGAAAGGCCATGGCTGGACTGGCGTCTGTGTCACACATGTCCATGAGCACTCAGTGGGCACCCTGAGCTGCCCATTCCACTTCTACATACACTTAGTTTTTCTGCAAAGCATCTGTAAGCTTTACACACAGAAAGAGGTTAAAGAACTAAGAGGGGAACCTACAGGTGTTACGATCTGTCCTGTACAGTACAGTACACTGACCCATATAGCTAAACGTGCTCAAAATAATAACAAGCACTAGAGTTCAATAAAACTGTTGAGGTTTTATTTCTTTTTAGTACTAAATCTGGAACAGTTGAGGAACAGAAATAAATCCTCTAAATTGGTTTTCAAAGCCTATGGTTTCTTGCTGAATTCTGAAGACATGTTTTGATACTGGATTTGATTTCTTTGTCCAGTATCTGAGCTGCTACTCAGAATATCAACAAGTGACTAAAGCATAAAGATTGCCAGGCTGTTGCCATGTTGTTATCCTGATCAATCATCCATCTAAGTCCTCCATTAAATACCATCTAGCTATTCACACCTTTCCATGGCAAACATCCATGAAAACCTAATAGCCAACAATCACTGTTATTGCCCTGTACATTCACAGGGGTTATTCACATAGAATTTAAAGGTGAACTGAAATAAGAGCATATGTGAGTTACTTGTGGAAACTATTCCTAACACAGCTAAAAAAATAATCTTGAGTTCACAGATTTATAGAACGGTTCGTGTTGGAAGGGACCTTCAAGATCATCTAGTTCCAACACCCCTCCCATCAGCAGGGACACCCCCCACTGGACCAGGGTGCTCAAGGCCCCAGCCTGTCTGGTCCTGAACACTTCCAGGGAGGGGGCAGCCACAACNCTGAAGAGCCCCAACTCCTTCAGCCTGTCCCTGTAAGAGAGGTGCTCCAACCCTCCACTCATCCTCGTCACCCTCCTCTGAACACGTTCCAACAGTTCAATACCCTTCCTGTGTTGGGGGTTCCAGAACTGGATGCAGTACTACAGATGGGGTCTCAAAAGACCAGAATAGAGGGAGAGGATCCCCTCCCTCGACCTACTGGTCAAGTTTCTCTTGATGAAGCCCAGGATGCTATTGGCTTTCTGGGTTACAAGTGAGCCTTGCCGGCTCATGTTGAGCTTTTCATTGACCAACACCTTTAAGTCCTTCTCAGCTGTGCAAGAACACAGCTATGTTGAGTAACAGATGCAACTGATGCATGCAGCTCTATACTGGAAACACATTTCTGGATGATATTCGATGACATAATTTCAAGACAGTTAAAGCAGCTAGGGAGATCCAGCCGGTCTTGCAATGAAGTGTGGGGAAAGTGCTATTTCCACCCCAATCACGGGGTATAAAAAGGTGGCCAAAGAGCCACTTACCTCCAGGAAACCAAGCAGCCTGTAGAGCCCTTGGCAAAGCAAACTTATACTGTTACACATCCCTGGATCTGAGAGACTGTAAAGTACTACTGTCAGACATCTCTGAATGTTTGAAATCCTCCAGGGAACAGCATGTTTGTTATGGCTATGTAGCTGGTATGTGGCTAGTAGCGACAGGACTGGGGGGNCCCATGGCAGGGGGGTTGGAATTGGATGATCCTGTAGTCCCTTCCAGCCCTGACCGATTCTATAACTTCTTCCCAGTGAGGGTGATGGGGCACTGGAGGGGGCTGCCCGGGGGGTTTGTGGAGTCTCCCTCTCTGGAGACATTTGAAACCTGCCTGGACCTGGTTGGGGTGTCCTGCTGTGGCAGGGGGATTGGACTGGGTGATCTTTCGAGGTCCCTTCTGATCCCTGATGATTCTATGATTCATATTTAACTATTATCTCCAACCACACGATTCCATATTAAACTATTGCAAGAACATTCTGGTACTTGGATGTATTCCTGCTTCTTACAAGAATATTCTGTACTTTCACATGCCGAGTTGTACTTCCTTTCAAAGTTTGCTTGTAGTTAGTTTATTCCAGCTGTGAAGGTATGCACAACCCCCTCGTCACTTAAAAAACCAGCCACTCAGTAGGGGTTTTAAGCAAACAAGCCAGCATAGCTCCCCACATCTCAGAAACACAACTACATCTTGGGAAATAGAACTACTCTGTTCTCTCCTCTTTTCTTCAATAGCCAGGTCAGGTTGTGCTTTCAGCTCCAACAGGATATTTTTAGAAGCACGAGAACATGAAAGCCCTGCTGGGTCATTGAGTTCAGGGCTGTAATGTTATCATACAGCACCTAGCAAACTCCATTTTAAAAACACTTAATCTGTAATTTTAAGACTGTTCCAAACCTTTGATTTAATTATGAGGGAATTTTTCCTCATTTGCAGACAGAACTTACTCATGTGCAGTCAAAACAAATCAAGCTACTACAGGTATCTCTAACTCTGTGAAAGCAAAATCCAATATGAAAATTGAGATTGTAACCGAAGATATTTCAATCCAGAAAACAAATGAGAGGAAATAGGATTTAATTTTAACTTCACTTCCAACTGAATTGCAATTATAAAAGAGACCTTTAGGAAAGTGGGTTTTAAAACCCCTGAGCCTACCTGATGACCTGTCAATCTCCTGAAAAACACAGTAAAAAACAGGTTCCTGTGATAGTCTGAGCTGCGATAAAACATCTCCCTGTAAAAGGTGGTGGCTACAAGGATAGAGTCTAAATTCCACCGTCACTGCGTTGCAGCAAAACACACATCAAGGAGAAACTTCTATTACCACAGCAAAATCTGTATCCACATTGCCTCAGCCAAGCAACACATTCTGTGCTGCTTTTATCAATAGTGAGAGTGCTGAGATATCAGGGAAGTTCTCTAAAAATAAAATCAAAGCCTGGGGAAAGTGGGAAGATGAGAATCTTAACCTCTCCTGTCGTCAGCCTAATCCTCGCTATCACAGAATCACAGAGTATTTGGGGCTGGAAAAGACCTCTAAGATCATCAAGTCCAGGCTAGAATGAATGCTATAGAGATGAAAGAGGTTACTTGCTAACTGGTTAGATCAAGGCAAAGCCGGGACAAAAGACCACAAAGCCTTTACAAAGTCTCACGTAACGATGGTTATTTTTCAGGGTGCAGCTCTCCAAAACCCTTTAGTCAGAACCATGTCAGCAGGTACTGCTATTTCAAGTCATATATTCTCATTTACTCTCCTCTTACAGAGGACAGAACTTTAAACAAGGTACAAACACCGCTTTTGAGAGGTTACAGAGTAATGGAAATGCTGCTGCAGCAGCAGCTGTCAACAGCATAGTCTTCTCTTTCCCAGAACACAGCTCTGTTCATGCTATCACCTTCATGCAAACTGCCTGGCAGCAGCATAAAAGAGAAACATGATGATTATTTAGGGAAACATGGCTAATTCATCAACACCAGCTTATTCCATGAGTTACTGCATGCCTCAGGCTTGAATACACAAGATGTGAGAATCATACAATCATTATGGCTGGAAAGGACCTTCAGGATCATAGTCCAACCTTCATCCCACCATCTCCCTGACCCCTAGACCATGGCCTCAAATGCTCTAGCTACTCATTTTTTAAACACCTCCAGGGATGGCAACTCCACCAGCTCCCTGGGCAGCCTGTTCCAGTGCCCAAACACTCTCAGGAAAGGGATTCTTCCTAAGATCCAATCTAACCCTCTCTTGATGCAGCTTGAGGCCATTTCCCCTCATCTTATCATTAGTAATTTGGGAGAAGAGACCAGTGCCAGCCTTGCTGCAACCCCCTTTTAAGTAGCTGTAGAGAGCTGTAAGGTCTCCTCTCAGCCTCATGTTATCTAGACTGAACAACCCCCGTTCTCTCAACGCCTCTTCATAGGTGGTGTATTCCAGCCCTCTCCCCAGCCTCGTTGCTCTTCTCTAGCCCTGCTCCAGCACCTCCAGTTCCTTCTAATACTTTGGCACTCAAAACTGGACCCCAGTACTCAAGGTGTGGTCTCACAGGCAAGGAGAAGAGCAGATTAGACGAACAGAAGAAACAGTTCACCTTGTTGACTGCACTGCAAACAAGCAGAAAGCCATTAAGTGAGCTACACTAATCCCTTATTTGATTACACATTACACCAGCAAGCAGTGGAATTTGGAATGTGATCAAAATGCAAGAGAGTGGATCATAGTTAAGACATTCATTTCTTTTTAAGTTGAAGGAAAGAGTCTAAAGGAAAACAAAACTTCTTTGATTTTCTTAGGGGAAAGCGCTTTCAGCAGAAGAGCATCTACAGAGGAGATCACAAGTAATTAAGGCAGATAAATAGAATTCTTTAGGTGAGAACATGAAATCAGGAAATTCACTATAGAGCAAACCCCAAGGAATACAGGATGAGGAAGCTGAGGTCCGTTCCAATTTTCCTTTGGTAGGACAATACTTGCCCAGAATTAAGTAAAAGTCTGTTGTGTATCTCTGTGTTTTTCTGACAGTTGTATCTTCATTTACATTGCCTGCAAAGCTGTGGTCCAGGACACTACAGCATTAGGAAGTGGTGCAGTAGAGCTCCTTTAAGGGAGCTCTAAAGGCAGCTCAACTGCAAACTTTCCTTCCTATGAAGTTCTACCAGACAAGGAGTCTGTGCCTAACGGAAACATCAGATAAATAGGGCTGACTCCTTCACAGAACACCAACGTGAAGATTTAGGGGTACCATGGGTTGAAAGCTGTGGCACAAGTCACAGTAGCTTGGCCAGCATACAAAACCTTATCGATCTTAAGTGACAGCTAAGGTCTAGCTCTATCCAAATCCATCCGGAGCAATGTAATGGAACCATTCAGTTACTACAAGAGGAACATTTATGGAAGAGAGAGCGGATTATGTCCCACATCCTGGGTATATCTCTCATCTCATTCCCATGTTAGGGTGCTTTTAGTTCTAATACTTCAGTGAAGTAAAATTCACAGCATGGAAACAGCACAAGGAGAAGAATTCGAGCTGATGGAACACTTGCCCAAGCACAGGTTGGTTAGGGCCATAGGCAAGATTGCAACCTTCACCTTCCTGAGGAAGAACAGCTTTCAGGGTAAGATCTATAGCACAGGCTGCCACTCACTGAAGTGCCAACATACCCTACCAGAAACTGGGTTTTCATCCGGAAACCTCGCAGCTGCATGCTGACCAAACTAAATGTGCAAGCTCACCAGATGACAGACTACAGAGATCTGGCCCCCAAGCCACGTAGAAGTAGGCACTGTACAAAGGGCAGAGCCAAAGAAGGGATTTGACCCTGGAAACAGGTGGAAATGTAAGAGCTCTTTGTTTGTTTATCAGAGGTTATCATAGACACAGAAAGACTAGGATTTATGCATTCATATTTATCATAGAAATCAAGCTGTGCTTGATCACAGACTTGAATTTTCCCTGTAGGGGACTCTGTAATTCCTCTGTCTCTGCCTGCATTTGTGACAAACAGTTTCCCCTCTGCTCCAAGGAAATATGTCATAAGCTGATCTAACTACCTACTCCAGCTAGGCTACTTTTCCTGTTCCTATTTCTACTCAAGGGACATGCAGACACTCCTATTTTCAACAGATATATTCCTGCTTTCCTGCTTCATTTAATTTGCAGACAGTTTATGCCTCCTTGTTCCTGCGTCGACATTTCCCTGAGCTTGAGTATCTTTTTCTTCCCCGATGATTACCCCTGTTCAATTCATTTATAGGCAGGAAGCATTCTTCTTCATCTTCCCTTTGCAAGACCAAAGAAGCTAAGTTCTTTGGACTCTCCTCAGATAAACTCTTCCCTACAGTGATTTGTCTGCCCTACTCCAGCATGAAGTTGCATGCGGTGCAGTACTCCCCATAAGGTTTAGCAATACCCCACTCACAGGAGTTAGTATATTCTGCTGGCATTTATTATATGGGGGGGGTAGGAAGTGTGGTGTTTGCTCTGGCTTTTAAAAGCAGATATGCCACACTGAAGGCTCAGTCCTGACTGAGTCTAACTCTCTCAGGGATTCTACCTGCTGCTCCTACATCATACAGTAGAAATTGTAGTGACCATTAGTCCCCAAATGCATGAATTTTCACTTTGAACCCTGTTTTATTTCTATTTTAGTATTCTAGCCCTCGGTGTCATTCAACTTTTTCTGACAGCCTTTTCATGGGCAGTTTTCCACCTTGCAGTAGAGTTCTGCATCTTTGTGTTAACTCAGAAAATATTTATTCATTAAAAAAATCAAATACAAAACAGGAGAGAACTACAGATTCCTGTTTAGACTACGCATCCTTGCAAATTTCTGTCTCCCTGAGCACTCGTTCACCTATAACCAACTGGTGGAATCACCATCCCGGGAGGTGTTTAAGGACAGGCTGGATCTAGTACTTACTGCCATGGTCTAGGTTGTGGTGATGTCAGGTCATAGGCTGGGCTGTACCATCTTAGGGGTCTTTCCCAGCCTAAATAGTTCTGCGATTGTGGTCTTCTACAGATAAAAACCATCATCTCAGATCCTTACCAACTGTTTCAAAGTTTCCATTAGACCAATTAAAGCTGTCTGCCACAGGCAATTCAAGAGTAGATTTCAGTATCATCTCTTCCAGTACTTTATAGCCACTGTATTAGTACCGGTAAGCAGTGCTTTAGCTGATAAACCTCTCCTGCTCTGTGCCAATACATGAATCCATATGTTTCAGAATTTAGTCTTGTATCTGTTTTCATGTAAAAACAAAGTTGAGAAACAAGGTTATGCAAGAACACTGAAGCTGAAGGATCGTCCTACCAGAGAAACTGCTGATCATCTCCTTAATCTGCCAAGTGGAAGGATCAATTAGAGTTAAATTAAACAAATACTTCCATTAGTGATCCTATGCAGATAACAGTTTACAACTTCATTACAAAGAAAACGGATGAATGGAGTCTTAATACTGTAAACAAAAACTGGACCAACAAAAGAGGAACTTTTAGTTCAGTCCATAAATTACTGTGTGGTTTTACCCTTAATCTGATATCTGACACCAAAGCAACTCTGGCTAACATCCTGTTTACCCTCACCCTGGGTTAAATGAAAGACTACATTACTTTTGGGTGAAGTGCCAAGTGTTTCAGTGTGCCCTACGCCGATTTCGGAAGCTGCCAAAGACTGAAATGAGAAAAGAGCATGCCAGCTGCCCCTGCCTGTGTCTGTGAGATACTGCCAAGTCAAAGCAGCCCACGTCAGGTAATCAATTAGCAGGAGGGAGGAGACGTAAAACCCTTGGCACAACCCTAAAGTATGGTCATAGGGATGTAAATAATATCAGTGCCTTCATAAACAGCCCAAGGGACATTCAAGGTCTCACCATCAAGTGCTCACGTCTCCCTTTCTCACACTTCCTCATGCTTGAGCTCTACTACAGCACTGGTAAAAACCTTATAGGGTTTTATCAATGAAGCACCGTGTCTTCCTCAGTTTCCCAGTTAAGACTCTACATCCTTTCTTCCCATTTTGACATAGAATTACCACACCTCTCCTTTAAAAGGTTGAGGCAATACCAATTCATTCATCTTGAGGATTCTTTTCTGAATCCTGGTTCCATCTCCCTTTACAGGTAAAAAAGTGAGAAAGGAATGAGCTCGACTTTTAACTTTCCTTAAACCATTACACCTACCCATACCTGAGCATGATGAAACTGAGAGGAAAACACTGCTGAAATGCCACAGATGCCCTTTGGGCTTTGGGGAGCTCCTCAGCTGTGTTAGTGACTTAAGCTTTCCCTTCAGATTTGCTACAGGAACACCCAACTGATCACAGAACCACACAATGTCTCAGGTTAGAAAGGACCTTAATGATCATCTACTCCAACCCCCCTGCAATGAGCAGGGATGTCTCTCAAATAGACTTGGTTAAAGGTCATCTAATAAGTCATCTCCTTTTTTCTTCCCCTACAGCACTTAGATTTACTGTGAGAAACCACTGAAGAGAGTATTTTGCAATTTCCCACGTGCAAAGTCCTTTATAACAAAAGCCTTTCCCAGCGCAGAACCTATTGGGTTGAAAGGAACCTCTAAGAAAAGAGCTTGTAAAAGCCTCATGAGTTTGTTACCCAGGAGGAAGCTGTGCTGAAAGAGAATGTGAGACATCTCTGTATGCTCTGGCTGTCAATGTAAACACTGTCAGAAACCAAGTATCATAGAACCATTAGGGATCAGAAGGGACCTCGAAAGATCATCCAGTCCAATCCCCCTGCCACAGCAGGATCATCCAGACCAAGTCACACAGGAACACATCCAGGCTGGTCTTGAACATCTCCAGAAGAGACTCCACAATCCCCCAAAGCAGCCTGTTCCAATGCTCTGTTACCCTCCCTGGGAAAAAGTTCCTGCTGACATCGATATGGAACCTCCTCTGTTCCAGCTGGCACCCATTGCCCTTTGTCCTATCACCAGATGACCTTGAGAAGAGCCTGTATGACTGAACAGTCATGCTTTAAACATCAGAGAGTCAGTTTTTCTTCCCATAAAGTCTATCACCATAAACAAGCACCAAACATACTGTTTGCTGTGCTAAAGCAGCTCAGAAACATCAGCTCTTCTGCTTCCACTCTTTTTCTCACCTCTTTCATAGGCTGGACTTGAGATCTTAGGCGTCTTTTCCAGCCCCAGTGATTCTGTGATGTTTTGTGTAGGAGGCAAAAGGATGCCTGACCAACCTCAGTGAAAATGAAAGACCTTCTTTCTATTTATCTGCTGAAGTATTTCAGTACCTAGGAATACAAATACATTCCCCTTTGTGGTCTTAGGGATATCAAGTACCTAGGCATTATGTTTTTGCCCCAAGGAAGTTCTATGCATACCTTTAAGCACTCCAATACCTTTCAGAATTTGGTGTCTCAAGCACTCAAATCAATTGAAATCTTTGTGACTACAGAGAAAAAAAGAAAAACCCGCATCAAACACGTTATAGAGCACAGTGTTGTCTGGGAGATATTACAGGATGATGTCAGCTATGCGAACTGTGGTTTCTTTATTTGGCTCATTACATTTTGTCTTAACCATTAACTGATTTGCTCTAGAGTAGACATTTGTTTGAACCTTAAGGCTCCTTGAGATTGAACAGACCTCCAGATCACTCTAGGTACTTGTATTAGCAGCTGAGCTCACACTGAAGAGGCATTCAGAAATGACCATACAGAGGACATCTATTTAAAACAAAAGCAGTTCAGTTGAGACAAACAGATTGTCTCCAAAGGCCATTCATCAAGCACGCATTCACTTTTCTAGCTGCAGAACACAGGGGGGAAAGAAGTTGACCACAGAATTTTAATTACGTTAAACAAGAGTCGGTTAACTCTGCCAGGGCATCAAATTGGAGTTTAATAGCCCTCAATCAGGTATACAAAGTGCTGAGGGTGACAAAAGGGGCTGTACTGTACATACTTACACTGAAATACGTTGTTCAATGGAATGAAACCTTTTCCCGAGGAAGGAAGACAAGACAGGCCTGAAGTTCTCCTCAATTTATTTCTAAATCCATATAATAAACTCAGAAGTATTTACCAAGCCGTTCTTTCAAAAGCACAGCTTAGATTGCAGAAAATGAGGTCTAAATCAACATTTAATTTCAGCAGATGGAACCAATTTTCCCCTTTGTAAGACAAGCACACAACATTCTTTAACCCTGAGTTGTTTCAACACTTTATTGCCCTGACTGTATCAGGTTTCAGCATTCCCTGTTATAACAAAGCATCATCGCGAGCTGCAAGGCAGCGAAGTCCAGCAAGCTACCCACAATGAAATAACAGCACCTTCAAGGTAAAATTACACATCTAGAATTCAGCACCTTGTGGACTCAGCTTCCCCACAAGTTGCTGCATGTACCCACCTAATTTAACAAAACCAACACTATTATGTTAAACACCAAACAACAACAGCCAAACACTGAATTTCTTGAAGTGCTCCTAGCATTCCATTGCACCTCGAAGCACATGGTACTTTCCTATAGAGGGAGAGTCTTTCTGAAGTTGCTCTACAACAGTATTTCCACTAACATAAGCAAAATGTCTCCAAGGTATTCTCATCCTAGGAGAAGCTGATGTTAGCAGTAGGGATAGAAGAGACCGCTGTGAAAACAGCCCCATTAACAAAGAGAAGTGAAAGGGGGAAGTCCTGACAGACCTCTTACCCTGTGATGTGTGAGCATTCAACTTAATCTTTCTTCTTAGTCGTCATGATGGTGGCGTCATCTCAGACACTCAAAATCAATCGGGATAGCAAGAAAGTTTAAGCTGCTGTTTGCTCTGAATTTTTGCTGTTTTCCCTGGATGTGGTGGCAGTTTCAGTGCTCCAGACAGCTCCAGTTTCTCACAGCTCTTGAAAAGCTTCTCTATCCAGATGTGTTTGACTATTCTCATTAGTTGATGCAATCGATCAGGTCTGAGATGAGATTAACCAATTAATTTAGTTAATGTGCGAATGAGCTGAACCAGGGAGGGTTCTAAACCACTTCTGAAAATAACAGGCAAAATCACAAACTACCTTGACTTGGAGAAAACAGCAAGGCATTTAATGTACACAACATAAAAACCCTGACAGAAAGACCTACAGCGATTAATCGCTTGTCCTTACATAAGAACATCTTCTGCCACTACAGACAGTTTGAAGGCTCAGCTTGACAGGGTGCTGGGCCATCTCATTTAAACTCTACTTCTTTAATGAGTTGAACTTGATGATCCTTGGGGTCCCTTCCAACCTGGTCTACTGTGATAACTTTTCTCAGCTGTAGGTCAGCTGCACCATCAAACTACTTATGCAGTCCATTACTGCTTAGATAAGAAGTGCATGCAGCCAGCAATTCACAGTGTAGATAATCTCTCTCACTCAGCTGCCCTAACATACTGAGGTTAAATTAAGTGACCCATTCCTAAGCTCAGGCACCATCCTAACAACAAAAGCCTAAACTTTGGATTCTCTGTAACAGCCCACTTGAGGACAGCAAACTGCATAGAGGGCAGCTGTAATAGCAGATCTGAGTACTGAATTAAGTGAGACAGAAGCAGAGATGTGTCGTACAGGTACATCATATAGCTGTGCTTCAAGGTTCATCTAGTTATGGAAACTGATTCTGTGAAAAGAATCACCAGTACATGTTCAGATCTTACATTCACCTTGCAGATGGTGTGGAGGGTGAAGCAGGCTCCCAGAACTCTGGTGATAGGACAAGGGGCAGTGGGTAAAGCTGGAACAGAGGAGGTTCCCTATCAATATCAGCAGGAACTTCTTCCCAGTGAGGGTAACAGAGAACTGGAACAGGCTGCCCAGGGGGGTTGTGGAGTCTCCTTCTCTGGAGACATTCCAGACCTGCCTGGATGTGTTCCTGAGCAGCTTGGCCCTACTGTGGCAGGGGGATTGGACTGAATGATCTTTCAAGGTCCCTTCTGATCCCTAATGATTCTATGATTCTAACTCCCTTGTGCCCAACAGCACCTTGTCACCTACTCAAGTAAATTAACTCTATTTTCAAGATTTCCCCCAAGTACCTTGGCAGCAGAGGACACTAGAAGCCTTAGTTTATTATCAAAGTTGAACATTTCTGAACACATGATCCAAACACATACTGAAAAAAAAATACTGGAGAGATAGAGACCACTCCCAGAATTTCTTTCACTGCAATTATTTCTCCATTCAATTAAAAAAAATGCAGCTATAACGAGGACTTACAGCAACGAATGACTTACTGACGTTAATTATTCCATCGAGTGCTTTGCTCACAGTCAACCAAAACTGAGTCTTTTCCTTTGCACTTATTTATGCGAGTGAGACTTCTCCTTTGACCCCCTGCCCAACCTGACGCTCAGAATGCATTTATGCAGCACAATCCACACTTTGTTAGCTCTTATTCCAGAAAGCAAATCCTTCTTCAGGCTGTATTTGGGGCATCAGTGGGAGATCTGTTCCAGAAGTATGTTTCTGTGGCTGTTGTGATGGTTTATTGTCCATTCTATGAGCTTGTTCATGAAATATGACTGAGCTGGCTGACGAACAACCCAGTCACTGCAAAAGATTCAGACACTGAAACCTGGAGGAAGCATTATGATTATCGATCTGATTGGATCTCTTGAATTTCAGCAGCCCTTGCTTTCAACTTCATCATTCCTACTGGAGATAGAACCTGTCTTTTAGATAGCGATTTGATTTTGACTGAAGTGCTTTTCAGTAGTCATTACCCAAGAGGACAACTAAATACCTTTTCAGATATAACATGTAGTAGTTCATCTTTTGTGGCTATGCACTCTCCATCTAAAACCATCCCAAACATGAGAAATTAAGATGATCTCCTGTATGGTGTTTCCATGAAGGATGCTATTCCCCTAGCTCTGATTTGCTTTGTCAACCTATCATTCTTGATGTCTCTTTAGTTGGATGTCTGCCACCTTAGTTCACAATGCACTGAATCACAGAAGCACCCAGGTTGGAAATAGACCTTCATCTAGCCCAACCCCCCTGCAGGGAACAGGAACTAGACCAGGTTGCCCAGAGCTTTATCCAGCCTCCCCTTGAATATCTCCAGAGATGGGGCACCAGCTACCTCCCTGGGCAACCTATTCTAGTGTTCAACCCCCTGTCCTGGTCAAGACCTTCTTCCTAGCATCCCATTTAAATCTGCCTTTCGCTGATGTGAAACCATTGCCCTTCATCCTGTCACTCTAGGTCTTTGTAAACAGTCCCTCTGTGGCCTTCTCCTAGCCCCTTACTGACTTGGGCTACTGCTGCTCAGACTTAAAATAACCTCGGTGTCTTGGTTTCAGCATGCATTCAATTTTAAAAACCCTAAGAAGTACTAACCAGCCAGAGTCAAAGCAGCAGCTGGCACCACCAGTATGCGAGAGGAACATTCCCTAAAAGTTCAAGCATCTACATTACTATCGATCATGGTTTCCACTTCTAATATTTCAAAGTCATTAAAAAGTGATAATTGCAGTCTTAAGCGAGAAAGAGGAAGTAACAGACTGCTAGAATGAGAGAGGAGATGAGGCCATCCAAATGTAGACAGAACATGCCTTCACTTCCCAGGCACAGCCAATGTCACAGGCTGGCCACCAGTTAGCAGAGGTCCTGAGAGAGAGAGAGAGAGAATGAATCCGAAGGCTCCCAGCTCTTTACAAGCTCTGCTAAAACCTCCAGATGCAGACCTCCTGTTTGGTCCTGTGGCTCTCTGAGCCATACCTTTCTACCTTCAGTGTGCCTGAGTGCTCACAAGAACAAGCATTTGGATTTGAATGCTCTGTGCAAAGACAAAAAGAGGTGGGGACAGGATGCACAACAGGGAAACACAACAGGTCTTTGGGCTTCTAGCTTCAGGTAACTGTGCTGAAGCAGACTCCACTGTTTCAGTCTCTCCAAGTGACAGCTCTTTTGTCTGTCATCACAGCTTTATGTTTTGTCATCTCTTTCTGAACCTGCAGTAGCCTTTTGGAACTGGTTTCACAGGGTTCAGCACGCTGCTTACCCCCCAGGAGAGCAGGAAGGTATCCAAGCACACCCAATGCCCAGGACTGCATTCACCAGGTACGCACAGCAGACTGTTCAGCACAGTTTGAGGGTTACTCCATGTTTATGAAAAACATGGAGATGTTTACTGCTTTCCATAAATAGGAAAAGGGGAGTGACTAACATTCACATTTAGCACACAGTATCTGTCAGCTCGAGTAATAAATGCCTCTCATGTAGAATTTTCAACACTCTAGACACTCATTTAACTCCACATTAGCTAGTAGTTAGACTACTAACAACTCCAGAGTAACTCCACTCTCACAATATAGCTATGGCACATGTCCATTACCTCTCCTGAATCCAGCTAGACTGAAAATAAAAGAAACCACAGCCATCAGTAGCAAAATCTTCCCAAAGTACACAGAAGTCAGGCGGCTTTTTTCCCCACTTCCCTGTTACCTTTCAGGGTGTTCCACACAACCTCAATTGTTGTTTCAGGGTACCTTGTAGATCCATCCTTCACTACTACTTGAGTACTGAGTTCAGTTTTGGGTACCTCAATTCAAGAAAGACAGGGAGGTGCTGGAGCAGGAGCAGAGAACAGCAATGAAGCTGGGGAAGGGCATAGACAACAGTTCTGATGAGGAGTGGTTGGGAAAGCTGGGGCTGTTCAGCCAGAGGAAGAGGAGGTTGAGGGGAGACCTTATTGCACTCTACAACTACCTGGCAGGACACTATAGAGAGGTGGGTGCTGGTTTCTTCTCACAGATCATTAGTGACAGAACAAGAGCAAAGGGCTTCAAACTGCTGCAGGGAAGGGTTAGACCGGACATTAAGAAACATGTTTGTTTTCACTGGAAGAGTAATCAGACACTGGAACAAACCGGCTGCCCAGGGAAGGGATTGAGTCACCATCCCTGGAGATGTTTCAAGGTCATTTAGATGCAGTGCTTAGCGATATGGTTTAGTGGTGAACTTAGTAGAGCAGGGTTAATGGTTGGACTCTATGATCTCAAGGGTCTTTTCAAACCTGAAAGATGCTGTGATACAGCAGTATGAGATTGAAGCTAAAAGATGCTGTGATATAGCAGTATGAGACTGAAGCTAAAAGATGCTGTGATACAGCAGTATGAGATTGAAGCTAAAAGATGCTGTGATACAGCAGTATGAGATTGAAGCTACGTATGCACTACTGAAGCACACACCAAAACACTGTGCTCATTGAGGAGACATGGGATCTCCACACAATATACAGTACAATCTAGACATCACATAGCAGAACGTGAACTAGCCTTGTGTTAGTAACCCATTAGAGAGCAGGGCATACTCCTGCTCTGACACCAACCTGGTTATTCAGGCAAAGCAGAGTATTGCTTCAACCCTTCTTTGTGTGCCTTGTCAACATTCCTGATTGTACCTAACAGCAGGAGTCTGTAGCAGAACCTCCCTCTAGATCTTGCTGCTGCAAAATGCTCTGTGTGTCTACACACAGCAAGCTGAACTTGCAAAAGTACTGTGCACCTCTTTCAGATGTGACTCTGAGCAGTAGCAGCACTCCAGAAAGATTGTGCCTCTGGGACATCACTGTGTCTTTGAAGCTTCCTCTGCACTTTGTTCCCTCAACACAGGCACACAGCAAAAAGCACATTCTGTAGCTCACAGCCGGAGTCCAGTGTAAATAGAAAGTCAAGGTATTCCATCTGACACATCAGTAAAACTGCCAACATGGTATTTCTCTGTCATCTAAAACCTATTCCTGAGCTCTCCCTTTAAGTTCTTGAACAGTTTATGTTTTAAAAGAAAAGGTGTCAGTGGAGAATAATGCCTGCAGAATTGCCTGTGACTGCTCAAAGTGCTCGCTCAGAACGGGGTTACTCTTTTCAAAGAGCTGCTTTTCATCTTGCTGAGTGCTGCTTGATGCCCATATATAATCAGCAACCTTTCCCATTGTTGGGAAAATCCAGTTTAGTGCAACAAGGGAATAAATTACATAAGAAAGCTTGATTTAGATTTCTCTGTCAAAAAGAGATCTGTAGTCCCCTGATGTCTGAGAAACTGAGGCTTGCAGGGCACTTTTGTCCAAGATTTAAAACTCCCAGTGCAGCTGTAACTTCCTAGATGTTTTTAAAAGCCTCTGCCAACTGTCATCCCTGCCCACTGGACCTGTTCATTTCATAAATCAGAGTTAGCAGGTAGAAGTTGCACACATCCAAAAGGGTCAGGTTGTGCCAGGGGAGGAGAAAAGCTCAACATGAGCCAGCAGTGTGCACTTGCAGCCCAGAGGGCAAACCAAATCCTGGGCTGCATTATGAGAAGCGTGGCCAGCAGGTCAAGGGATGTGATTGTCCCCCTCTACTCTGCTCTGGTGAGACCCCACCTAGAGTACTGCTTCCAGCTCTAGAACCCTTTTTGAGAAGGATGTGGACATGCTGGAGTGTGTACAGAGGAGGGCCAGGAGGATGATCAGAGGGCTGGAGCACCTCTCCTATGAGGCCAGACTGAGAGAGTTCAGTCTGGAGAAGAGGAAGCTCTGAGGTGACCTTATTGTGGCCTCCAGTATCTGAAGGGGGCTACAGAAAAGCTGGGGAAGGGCTTTTTAGGATCTCAGGGAGCGACAGGACTCCAGGGAATGGAGCAAAGCTGGAGAAGGGGAGATTTAGACTTGATGTGAGGAGGAAGTTCTTCACCCTGAGAGTGGAGAGAACCTGGTATGTGTTGCCCAGGGAGGTGGTTGGGGCCCCATCCCTGGAGGTGTTTAAGGTTGGGCNACATTTGAAACCCACCTGGACTTGGTCTGAGTGATCCTGCTGTGGCAGGAGGATTGAACTAGATGATCTTTCAAGGTCGCTTCTCTTTCTATGATCCTATGATTCTATGAAGTTCAGATTGGTTCTTAGGAAAAGCTTCACAGAAACAGCAGGGAGGCCTTGGAACAGGCTGCCCAGAGAGAGGGTGGAGGCACCATCCCTGGAGGGGTTCAAACAATGGATAGACATGATGTTTCAGGAGCTGGGTTAGTATTTGGGAGTTGTAGGGCGGACAGTTGGACTGGATGATCTCGAAGGTCTTTTCCAACCTCGATGATTCTGTGATTCGATAACACCACCCTTCACCAAACAAACAAGTTGACATCAAAACTTGATGTTGTCAGCCCTAAACTATGACAATTTTCTTGACAATAGAAAATATTCATTCCAAGTCAGGTTTTGCTCATCAATTTCCCTTTGCTGACACCTGCAAATCACAAGTTATTACAAGAAATAGAAGCAATGCACTGGAGGAATTGGTGCCCTTGTGCACAGTGCTGAAGCTATGGAAACACATCCAGCAGGTGTAAATCAGCACTTTAACTTCAGTGACACTACTCCAATTCATCCTGAGTGATAATCTGACTCATGACATGCAATATCCTTCCTGCTTAATATCCTCATCCCCAGGAAAGAATTAAAACCACTTTGTTTGTTTCTGTCATTCCAAGTGAACGGATGCCAAGGCTGTTGCATGTAGTTAGGCAGAAAAATACCTCGATGTAGCTTCAGATCCTTGGAAATTGATGTCCAGGCAAATGAAATTGTGTTAAGAGCTACCACATGACCTATTCTAATCATTCTGGAAAACGTTATCTGCCTTAAACATGAAACAAGAACCACCTACACCGAGTTCTGTTATTAGAATAAGGGCCCTGCTTTGCTGGAGGTGACTATTGATATGAACATCACTGCAGCTTAAAGACTGGAGGAACATTACCATAGATCATTTCTGAAGTAAGGATGAACAGTACATGAGATAATTTCCAATAGTACACGATGAAAACAAGCTGTTGATAAATGGTTCTTTGGCTCTTTATGACAGGCTCTCAGGTAACCCCTTTATTATTGCAGCCTATTACCTCATCGAACAAGCAACAGCTTTCTTAGAATCATAGAATCATCAGGGATCAGAAGAGACCTCGAAAGATCATCTAGTCCAATCCCCCTGCCACAGACCTGGAGCCAGAACGTCACAGATCAGAACATTACAAATTGGAAGCAACCTGGAGAGATCATCCAGTCCAATCCCCCTGCCACAGCAGGGTCATCCAGGCCAAGTCCAGGTGGGTTTCAAATGTCTCCAGAGAAGGAGACTCCACAAACACCCCAGGCAGCCCCCTCCAGTGCCCCATCACCCTCACTGGGAAGAAGTTATAGAATCAGTCAGGGCTGGAAGAGACCATAGGATCAACCAGTTCCAACCCCCCCTGCCGTGGGCAGGGACACCCCACCCTAGAGCAGGCTGGCCAGAGCCTCATCCAGCCCAGCCTTAAACACCTCCAGGGATGGGGCCACAACCACCTCCCTGAGAAACCCGTTCCAGGCTCTCCCCACTCTCAGGGTGAAGAACTTCCTCCTCACATCAAGTCTCAATCTACTCATCTTGTAGATGTAACAACGAGACAATTATTTCTATGCATTGAAAGAGCTGGGCTGTAGATTGAGATGCTGTGATTTCCTCAGACCTCACACAGAGAGTTCCTCCAGGTTATTACTTCTTCAGAGTACCCAGAGAGCTACAAGTGCTAACACTGGTGATTCGCAGCTCATACTGAAGCCATTCTGCAGCACAGCCTGCAGGCAAATTGTGCAGGTGCAATTTTTCAGGTAGGAATTTAGGTGCAATTTGAACACTCCACAGCTAGAGATTTGAAAGCTTTTTTGTTTTGTTAAAAAAAAACCCTCTCAGCAAATATCAGAGCTGCCTTAAGGCATGAGAACAGCTGCCTGTAGGAACAGCCTGAACAGCCAGAGCTTGGCCTCATCTGCAGATGCTTGAGAGGACAAAGGTTGGCTGTTATGCCCTACTCACTGGCAGTCTGCAATGTGCAACCACTGCAGGAGTCTCTACTTTTCCTCCCAGCAATCCCAGGAACAGAAAACACCCTCTACGGACCCAGAACGTAGAGGTTCCCTACCTCAAACTTTCCCTTTCTACCTGTTCCTGTGTTCCTCCTCAGCCATGGCTCTAGCCCTTTCTTTCTGGTATGAGGTGGACAGGCTGGAGAGAAGCAGACTAGTGCCTACAGGCAAAGCAGAGAGCCTATGGCTCTGTCACTGGTAAGGTGTGGAGGATACCCATACCCCAGTGAACATACTGTGCACAGCCTTCATAACTCCACACAGACCTGGTACATAACAACACCAGAAAACCAGGCACCGTGCTCTTTCCCACTCAAAAAATCCCCGTGCCTTTTCCAGGCCATCCTACCTGCTAGGAATTCACTCACCCAGCTCTTCTAGCTAGCCACTGCACCTCATCCGCAGCCCAATCTGCATTACCCCTCGCCTACCACCCAGTCTGCACTACCATGAGGTTATCAACACCCTCATAGCTGAGAAGTCCTGAATGGTTTCTGGCAGATGAGCTCGTCTATCTATAAACATAAGAGTACAGAAAAAAAACCGGCTTATTCATTGAAGAGAAGCAGAATAGATGTTACAAAGCCTCCTGCAACATGTGATTCCAACTTCAGATCCTCACTACTACCATTATCACCACCATTACCACTGCCACTAGGAATAACAGCAGTATGCATGATCCTCACACTGCCAGAAGGAACAAGGCATTACATCACCAATGTGTCTGGTTACGTGATGCAATCAGGAGGTCAACTACTAACTTTTCCTTCTCCCACCACGGACAGACTCATTTTCCATCTGGCTCCAGGGACACGCACACGTGTGCTGTACGCATTCATAACAAACACATCTGCACAGCACTTCTGCTGAGCTTGTACCTACCCATCTATGCAAACCCCGAGGCACACCTGCACGATCCGGGGCAGCATTAATCAACAGATTGGTTGAGCTCGCATGTTAGAGCAGTGTGATGTAAATAGCCAGTGATATAAGAGGGAAAAGTTCAGCTGATTTAAATCAGTATAGCACTATTAAAGTTGGATGCATCTCAGTTCCTCTTAGCGGAGAATTTGATCCCAACATACAATCTCTAAGAAAAAGGGGAATTATCTTTGTCACACACATGTGTACCAGCACAGAGAGGCAAACCCGTGGAATACAACTGCAGACCCTCCGGGTGTTACTGGTGTTTATTTCAAAAGCCAAATAAAGTTCCCTTTACTAAATTAAGGTGAAACAGAGCAAAGCTATCGTCCTTCATCCACAGGATCAGAGAATCAGAGAATCTTAAAGTTATTGAGGTTGGAAGAGACTTCCAAGATCAAGTCCAACCATCACCACAATGCCACCATGCCCACTAAAACGTGTTTCCCAATGTCACACATCTACATGTGGTTTGAACACCTCCAGCCTTGGTGATTCCACTGCTTCCCTGGGCAGCCTGTTCCAATCCCTGACCACTCTCAGTGCCCAAGTCTTTTCTGATGTCCAATCTAATCCTCCCCTGCCACAACTTGAGACCATTTTCTCTTGTTCTATTGCTAGTGACTCTGGAGAAGAGAGTGACCCCAACCTCTCTACACCCTGCTTTCAAGTAGTTGTAAAGAGCAATGAGGTCTTGTCTCAACCTCCTTTTCCCCAGACTAAACAGACCCAGTTCCCTCAGCTGCTCCATATAAGACCTGTCTTCCATGCCCTTCACTAGCCTCGTTACTCCTCTTTGGACACATTTAAAATACTTCCTGCTCTATTTATCAAGGTTCAGGTCTTAACCAGGTCCTAACGAGATCTCAATCACCAGGTACAATTTCATAGAGATATTTTCTCTCTTTCCTTTCCCCATTTGCAAGCAAGACAAGGGCTTTTGGCTCAATGTTGCAAGGTTTTCTTCAGGAACCATGCAGTTTTAACCAACTGGAAAGGATTCATGAATCCAAGTCAAATTCACTGACTAATGTCATCTGGAGATAAATAAACAAAGCAAATTAGTGCCATAAAACCCCTCGCAGAGGGCATGGTTCCCTCTCTTCCCAATTCTTCAGTCAGACCACTGTAGATACATAAAATCATAGAATCATTAATGTTGGAGGAAACCTCCAGGATCATCAAATCCAATCTTCAACCCAGCGTCACCAATGCCCATGAAACCACATTGCCAAGGGCCGCAGCTACTGGTTTGCGGTTGCTGTGTTTTGAACAAAATGCTAAGGTCAGCACTGCTTCAGTCTGCTTAGTATCTTCAGGACCTCTAATATCTTCAGAAACCTCTCAGGCTCTGAAGATATCTGGGCAGCTTGCAGCTAAGCTGGCTAACACAACCTACAGCTTTTTCACTGTTAACGAAACCTTGGAACACACTCAAGATTGGGGGGATCACAGGAGGACAGATAAGCTTGTTATGTTACTGCTGTTACTGCTTCTCATTCTTAATATATTCCAGATTGGACTCAGCATTAACATCAGCATCCAAAAACTCCTCTACCCACATGGGCACAGGGTGCAAAGACCTCAGCTGCAGTCACTCCATTGATCCCTGCTCAGGTGGCTCCAGTGAAAAAAGCAAGAACAGCATTAGATAAAAGCAGTTGCCCTGGAGACACAGATAGCCAAGGAGGATGTGCTTCTCAGGATGCTCCAGAAGAGGGTCCTCCTTCTGCAGGTGGAGGACTGGGGCTAAGTACTTTTGCTCAGTCCCAGGTTTATAAGTTACTGCAGAATATAAGAAAGAACTATGGAGGTGAACCAGGAGAGTTGTTCATCACCTGGTTTCACCTGGTTCCTTAGGTGCAGAGACTTGGGGGCAGAGTCAGTTAACCTAAGTCACACAGCATGACAGCTGGGAAGCCTTTCTCACAGGGCAGCAACTGATAGAGATCTAAACAGTGAACTTGGGTTCTTTTTGCCTTTAGAAGAGATTTCTGACTGCCACGAGAACCATTATCCCTACAAGGATGACTTTACACTTCATCCCTACAGGTGGGCCACAGTACTGAAGGGTATCCAATACCTGAGAGAGCTGTCTGCACTTGAAGAGACTGATCCCAGAGTTTAACCCAGGACGCTGTGAGATAAAGTGTGCATTGAAACACACAGAAATGAAGCACTACCTTTGGTTCAAACTGAACCCACTCCCTTTTTTCATCCAATGCTTTTTCAAGTGCAGTGTTGAAAACAGCTACAGCCTCTAGCAGTGTTCAGCACACTCCACTACTTAGCGCTGCTTGGGATGAAGCCTACTTTTCAATTTCCATTTAAGGGAACATATTGTCCCCAGATACAACATCAGATTGCTTATTAATCTTCTGTAATAATATAAAATATTGTAAGAGTGGATGTGAAATAATGCTGAATGCTTTCACTCTCTCCAGCACGCTGCCTTGTATGGAAAGGCTCTTTCCTTGAAAGCAAGCAGCTGCAAACACTGCTTGCACCTTGATGTCTTCCCTAACCTTCAATCCAACATGAGCTCCCAAATGATCTTAATTAAAATAGAGTCATTTCTAATCGACAACACAGGAGACACTCAAACTGTTGAAGTAGTGTTAGTGAAACCTCAGCAACCCAGATCTCCCCCCCAGACAGCACTATCTTTTAATTTCTCCATTCCCTGTTGTGCTCATAACTCTTCTTTACTGTAAGAACTCTTCTGTGCTTCCGTAGCACATTAACCCCAAAAGAACAGATAAGCAGCATCACATATAACGTGTCAGCATGAGAAGACAGTCTTTCCATTCTTTCATCCCTCTCTTTCAAGCTGTTTCAGCTGTGTGAACAGACACATGCGTGTAGACAACAAGCTTTCTGCATGGAGTTATCACTAGCAGCCTTGCTTTTTTCTCCTGACCACATCATGTCTTGCAAGAGCCATGTCACTTCTCCAAAGCTTCTAAGTGGGATAGCATAAATCTCTGGAACAGTTTCTCAAGCATCCCACTGCTTTTCTTGTCAAAGAGAGTGCCACATCTACAGCCAAAGAGAGCCCTGTCCACAGCTCAGTTACCCAATGCATAATCAGCTAATAACTCTTCTATGCCCGAATGCAGAGCCTGACACTCAATTTCTAGCTAGTTTTTTACAACAGGCAAACACACACAAACACAAACACAAACACAGGTACAAACTTACCAATAGCTGACAATCAAACCTAAAGCCAAGGGGAAGTGTTTGGTAAGGTGATGCGTGGACTGCCAACAGATTATCATCCTGCTGGGTTTCATCTATGCCATGTGTGGTAGCTCCCGCTTACAAAGTAATATGCATACTTAGCTAGAGGAACACCAGGATGACTGTTACTGAGGTGCTAAAGTATATTGCACAGCAAGGAGGAAGGATATTAGAGTTTACCATACCAGAAAGCTTGGAAGAGCTCAGTATAGGTAGTTCTCCCCTCTACACTAGTGAGACAGCACCTGGAATACTGCATTCACCTCTGGAGACCTCAGCACAGGAAAAACATGGACCTGTTAGAGTAAGCCCAGAGGAGGGACACAAAGGCAGCCAGAGAGCTGGAGCATCTCTCTTAGGCAGATAGGCTGAGCTAGTTGGCAGTGTTCAAACTGGTGAAGAGAAGGCTCTGGAGAGACCTCATTGCCACCTTTCAGTGCACAAAAGAGGATAAGAAAGAAGGAGAGAATCTTTTTAGCAGGGACTGCTGTTAACAGGGCATGAGGGAATGGTTTCAGACAGACAGACAGTAGGCTTAAACGTGATGTAGAAAATCTTTCATACTGAGGATGGTGAAACACAAACAGGTTGCTCAGAATAGAAGCCTCATCCCTGGAATCATTCAGAGTCAGGTTGGATGGGGCTCTGAACAACCTCACCTAGTTGAAGATGCCTCTGTTCACCGCAGGGGTTGGACTAGATGCTCTTTCAAGATCCCTTCAAAACCAAACCATTTTATGATTCTGTATATTTTCTTGAATGGAGAATTTCTCCCAGAAATGACTTTTCCTTGCAGAATTAATTCTAAAATGTTTACCAATTAACATAAGGCAGCTACTTAATTTCTAGAGTTCATGCACTAAGAGTTGCAGTTTTCAAGTTAAAATGATCAGCACTAACAGCTCAGCCCTAGCTCAGCCTCCAGGTCAGCATCGCTCTGAGAGAATCACATCAAGCCAATGTTTCAGAAGAGTAAACTCCCTCAAAACTGTAAACCTGAGTTAATTCAATCCTATATGATTTAATCAGTGGTGGACACGCTCATTTCAGCCTGATTTGTTGAGATGAGCGATCACAAGCTGTTCCAAAAGGCTTCTCACAACTAAGGACTGGTAATTGTGCATAAAACTACCATTACCATGGGGCTTTTTTGTATATTAATCTTTTCTACCTTTGCTGCTGTTTATTAGCTTCTTCCCTCCTCAGCTGGTCTCTATCCCTCTCCTGCATTCTTTTCCTATTCCTATCAGTGTCTCTTACTGATTTGCTCACTCCCCATTCGCATCTTTTCATCTGAGGTGTTTTTATGTGAGAACAAAGCAAGGTGATGCCCAACCCCCGTGGATCATTGTCATTTACCTGTTTCAATGGTCTTGTTTCCCCCCCTAAGTTTTCTGCTTTCATCCTTTACTTGGAACATAGCTCTTTAGAAGAAGAGCATCTAATGTTAACTGGTCCAGTTAAGGTGATAGCCAACAGCATGAAGTGCAGCTTTATGCAGTCCTGGAGGAAATCCTGACATACTCTGCAATGACAGGCACAGATTTGCTCTTCATTGCCAGGAAGACTATTAAGTGGCTTCAGAAGGCACAAGGATATTGGTTTTCCTTCTAAAAGGCTTTCCATGATACCCTCTCGATGGAGAAATGGCAGATGTCTGGATATATGTTACCACAAGGAGCCAGCTTGCCTGGTTTAATAAAGTAATGACTAGGTAAAAAACCACAGGCTTGTCTGAATCTTTGAAAAGAACAGAAGTCAAACTCCATTGAGAATGGCTTCAATGGAAAACACTGTCTTTACACTCACAGAGAATCACTGAGGCTGAAAAACTCTTCTGAGATCATCCAGCCCAGGCCAGGACCTAACATCACCACAATCAGCTAGACCAGGGCACTAAGTACCACCGCCAGGCTGTCCTTAAACACCTCCAGGGATGGGGACCCCACCACCTTCCCGGGCAGTACATTCCAGGATCTGATCACCCTTTCCATGAGGAAGGGCTTCCTAACATCCAGCCTAACCCTCCCCTGGCAGCTTCATGCTCTGCACTCTCATCCTGGCACTGGTTGCCTGGGAGAAGAGCCCAACACCCACCTGTTTACAACTTCCCTTCAGTTAGCTGTAGAGAGTGATAAGGTCACCTCAAGTCTCTTCTCCAGGTTAAACACCC
>VZRI01003392.1:12784-23870 GCA_013397515.1 Upupa epops
TTGGCTGCGGCCCCCCCGCCCCCCCCATGGGTTGGGGGGGGGGGTAGGAGGGAGAGGCGAGGCGGGCAGTGCCTGCTCTCAGTCTCTCATGCCCGCCTCCAGCCAGACACCCACCCTCCGGCTCCGGCTCCGGGATGAGCTCCCTCCCTAGCGCAGCGCTGGCGGCCGGCGGCTCGGGGCTGGGCAGTGGGGGCACATGGCTGGCACCAGACGGCGATGAGGGCAGCGATGAGGATGATGATGGTGATGATGATGTGGGGAGGCTCCGAGGGGTTGCCTAGCAGGTTCGACCCGTGGGGTTGCCCTGGAGGTGCCGCATGCCATGAGCCCACTGGAGCGGGGAGCAGAGGAAGGCTCCTGCTCTTCACTTGGGGTGCCTCCTCCTCCTCCTCCAGCACTCGCTGGCTGACAATGCTGGATTCAACGCTCAGCCATCGCCATGGCAACGCGAGCTCCAGGCGCTGCCTGCATCAGAGACCCCAACAGGGGCGGATGCCGCCCAAACCCACCAGTCCCACACAGGCCTCCGGCACCCCGAGACCGGGCTAGCCCCACACAGAAGGGGTCCAGAGGGGTCTCTGGCCACATCACTACCAGGCTTCTGCCATGAGCATCCAGCTTCCGCTGCTCAGCTCCGTGGGCATGGGTGGTGATGGGCAATGATGGCTGCAAGGCTGGAAGCACCAGCAGAAGGGGTGAGCTGTGCTACTGGTGGCCCCAGCACTGATTCCTGAGCCTCAGCCTTCGCCACGATTAGCGCTCTTGTGCCCTGACAAGATAATTGCAGCAACGAGCTCCAGCCCGTGGAGCTGCCTCCCTCCCACACGCCCCACGTGCTGAGCTGGGAGCAGCACCCCCTCCCCAGTTCCTGGCACCCTGATCCCCCATCGAATGCTCCTGCCACGCATCCTGTCCCCCCACAGCCTGGCCCTGCTGCTCCCAGATGTGCCCCTGCCTTCCACAGCTGGATACTGGTGGCTGGGGTCCTGCTCTCCACAACCAGCTGCTCCCAGATGTGTCCTCAGCCTCTTCAGCCAGTGCCCACCGCATGTGCCCCCCACAGCTGGATGCCCCTTCCCTGAAGGCTGCCCCTTTGGCCATGAGCAATCAGCCCCCCAACCACCTCCTTCCTGGGTCCCACTTGTGGCTGGGGGTCTTGGGGGCGATGGAGGCCCCTCCAGCCATCTGCATTCCCCTGAGCAAGGGCAGACCCCGTCTGTGACCAGCAGTCCCAGGACTGGCCGTACCCCTGGGAGCCCCCAGCCCCCAGAGCAGCTCCTGGCCACAGCAGAGCACAGGCTCCACCTCAACACCCTCTCCACCCCCATGGGTTGTGTCCTCCACCTCGACACCCCCCCATATCCCCCCCATTGGAAGCTCTTACCCCAAGAGCCCCACGCTGAGCAGGGGCAGCTCTCCATCACTCCCTCACACCGCAGAGCTGGTTCCCCACCAGGACACCCCCCTTGCACCCCACAACACAGGGGCAGCTCTCCACTGTGAAGCCCCATGCAAGGGGAGCCTCTGCTGCCTGCATAGCCTGTACCTCCCCACCCCGCTGAGAGGACTGCGGTCGCACCCCCAGACCTACCCTTCTTCCGAACAACCTCTTCTGACTCTGGCTTGCGGCTGACGGACACAACCTTCATCACCAGGTGGTTCCCCCCTTGCCGGATCAAGGAGACCACCTGCTTGTGGCCCACCTTCACCACATTGACACCATTCACCTAGGACAGAGCAGAGAGAGCAGGGTGAAGGCCCCCATCTCACACACAGGGCAGGGGCACCCCATGCAGAGCTGGAGAAGTGGAGCTGCTTGACCCTTGGCGACACGACCACGTGCTTTTGCATCTCTGCCTCTGTTTCTACCCCCTGGCACCTTCTCACGTGTCCCATCACCTACCAGCGACCTCAAGCTTCTCGAGAAGCTGAGGAACCTGCAACGGACCAGTGCAAACCAGTGCACAGCAGGGCTGCAGCTGCCAGAGCTGGGCAGCCCCCTCCTACTGGAGCTGCTCAGAGCGGAGCATTTCCAGTCCTAACAGGGTGTCTGGCAGCCCTGAGGCTGCTTCTGGGTCTGTCTCGAGCTGTGTGGTGGGTCTGCAGGAGGTGCTGGAGGAGCACAGGCACTGTGTGGGGGGATCACCCCAAATTCCTCAGCCAGCCAGGGCTGGACAAGCTCTGGGACCATCCCAGTAAAGGAACGGGAAAATCACAACCCCAGTGCTTGGGTACCCAACAGTTAGCAACAAACACAAGGGTCTCCACGGAGTGTCAGAGATTGACCCTCCCTGTGGGACACCGGGGTTTAGGTGCTGGGGGGATGAGGGTGCTTCCCCACAGGGCAAGTGATGGGGAGGAAACACAGAGCCATGGAATTGTAGGATCACTGGGGTTGGAAAAGCCCTCTGAGCTCCTCCAGTCCAACCCCAGCACTGCCAGGGCCCCACTCAACCCTCTCTCTCACCCTACAGCTCCAGGGCTTTGCAACCCCTCCAGAGATGGGGACTCCCCTCCTGCCCTGGGCAGCTTGGGGAACCCTCAGGGCCAACTCCAACCTCCTCTGCACTTGCATTCCTCTTGATGTTTGCAGATGGGGAGGATCCAGAAGACAGGTAATAGCAGGGCTGAGCATGATGCCATCACCCCAAGCTCAGGCCCAGCACATCCCAGCCGAGCTGCTGCCCACCAGTGATGCCAGGTGTCAGAGAGACAAGAGATGGAGAACTCAGCCCTTAAAAACCCCCACCAAACCCAACCTGTTCCCACAGGACTCCCAACAACGGGACATCCATCACTGCTCCAGCAGTCCCCACAGGCTGTCCCACCACCCTCAGCACCCGAAGCCACAACACAGCAGCCTGAAACCAGAGCTCTCTGGGGTGCTGGAAGCTTCTGCACCCGGATGAGGTCTGGGGTTGAACTGCTCCTGCTCCAGCTGCAGAGGGGGAGGACGAGCTGCTGCCTCAGTAATTAGAAGTCAGTTTAACGTTTGCAAAACCCTGGTGGGAAACTGTGAAAGTGGAAGAAATGAAATAACCCCCCCTAAAACCTAAATTCTGGAGGGGTCCCCCCGAGTTTGCTGAGCCCCAGGGTGCCTGCAGCCACAGCCCGCTGTCAGACGTGCATACGTGACCGTCATGGGTTGAGTGGTCACTCAAAACACAGCATCTCCTTGGGGAATCTCATCTCCATGGAGCTACCAGCCTGCTCTCCCGACAGGAGTTTCTGTGGGTGGACTGGACAGACTGGTTTGGGCCAGAGCACAAGGGTCTCGTTGTCTCCTGACCCAGCAGCCTTCCCCAAAGAAAGACCTGGAGCTGGGTGTCTGAGGGGCACTGGGGGGTGTGATCTGCCCTTCACCAGCTGCCTACAGCTCCTGGCTGGTTCTCCCTTGCCAGGCTCACAGGTTGATCCCTACTGGCATCAGCCTGCCCCTTCCTCACGAGGCTATGCCAGCCTTCTGGCACCATCCAGCAGGGCACAAGCTCACTCATTCTGCAGCTGCCTGAAGTCCAGGAGGCTGGAGAGAGCTGGGGGTTGGTGTCTTCTCCCAAGGAACAAGAGACAGGACCAGAGGAAACAGCCTCAAGCTGCCCCAGGGGAAGCTGAGGTTGGCCCTGAGGGGAAACTTCTCCCTGGAAAGGGCTCTCAGGCCTTGGCAGAGGCTGCCCAGGGAGGAGGGGGTGGAATCACCATCCCTGGCTGGGTTTCCCACTTGGGGAGATGTGGAGCTCAGGGCCAGGGTTTGGGGTGGGATGGGACAGCTGGGGTCAGGGTTGGACTCGAGGAGCCTGAAGGGCTCCTCTAACTGGAATGATCCCGTGACTCCATGACCACCCCGTGCCAACACGGGAATGTCACTGCTGCAGACACTCACCACCCCATCACTAATGGCCTGGCAGGTGCCTCATCATCTGCGTGAGGCATCCCCCACAGCACAGTCACCCACAGAACTCGCTGGTTCATCTTTAATCATCCCAGCGTGACCAGCCCAGCTGCCAGCAGCTCTGGCCTTTTAGGCTCCTTGGATGAGGAGAAGCAGACAAGCAAGTTCCCACCCTCCAGGATGGGCAGGTGAGACCCTTCCCCTCTGCCCCATCCTGACCCAGGCATCCACCACACTGGCACCATGGCCCCGGAGCCGCAGCCCGCTGCTGCTGCTGCAGGATGTTGGGGACAATCAGGAGGCAGCCAGGGACTGTGGGTTTTCCAAGTGTGTGTAAGATGGGAAGATGAGGGCTGGGGGAAAGGGATGAGCAGGGCCAGGCAGCTGCAAACCAACGTGCTTCTCAGGATCCCAGGGTGGTTCAGGCTGGAAAAGCCCTCCAAGCTCCTCGAGTCCAGCCCTGAGCCCAGCTGTCCCATCCCACCCCAAACCCTGGCCCTGAGCTCCGTTGCTGGCCCACTGGGAAACTCAGACAGGGATGGAGATTCAATCCCCTCCCTGGGCAACCTCTGCCCAGGGCTGAGAGCCCTCTCCAGGAAGAAGTTGCTCCTCAGGATCAACCTCAGCTTCCCCTGGGGCAGCTTGAGGCTGTTTCCTCTGGTCCTGTCTCTTGTTCCTCAGGAGGAGACCAACCCCCTCCTCTTTCCACCCTCCTGAAGCTGAGGCAGCTGCAGACAGTGAGAAGCTCTCCCCTCAGCCTCCTTCTCTCCAGTTAAACCACTTCAGGTCCTCCGGTTGCTTCCTCACACTGTTTGCTCTCCAGACCCTTCTCCACCTTCTCTGGTCCCACTCCCACCCCTCGGTGATGCTGAAGTGCCCAAGCTGACCCGAACACTCCAGGTAGGGCTGCCCCAGATCCCCAGGCAGGACAATCCCTTCCCTGCTCCTGCTGGCCACTCCAGTGCTGACAGGATCAGCACCAGCCAGTCCAGGGCCAGCCTTGAAAGCCACAAATAACATGACACTGGCCAGTCTCAGTGCCTCACGAGTCCAGGACCACTGACTTAATCCTGTGGCTAGAAGGGTATCAATCCAACGTAAAATATCTGCAAGGAGAGGCTCAGGCAGCCTGTTCCAGCGTCTGATCAGCCTTTGGGTGAAGGAATTCTTCCCAACATCCAGCCCAAAGCTCCCCTGGAGCAGCTGCAGCCGCTTCCTCTGGTCCCATCGCCTGTCCCCAAGGAGAAGAGGCAGCAGAACTCAGCAGCTGCAGACAACCTGGGCTCAGCCCCCCCTGGAGCACAGACCCTCCAACAGCTGCTCCTGAGAAAGCCCACCCTCAGCGAGGAGGAGCCCTGTGGGACAGGTCTGCTCCCCGAGACGATGGAGGGAAGGGGTTCAGTCCTTCTGGGCCAGCTGCGATGCTGTGCTGACTCAACCCGGCGTGACAAAGCCCTGGTGCTGAGCTCACCCGCCCTGAACCCCTGCGGAGGGGAGCTCCTGCCAGCCCTGAGCGACCCAGCAGCTCCAGCACCCACCAGCCCTCCCAGCCCACCGAGGGGGGAGTCGGAGAGAGCAGGTCAACCCCAGGTAGGTGCCTAGGAGAGGATGGGTTGATGCTGCTCCAGGAGAGGATCCCTCCAGGATGGGAGTGTCGGGAGGAAGAGAAGCTTTGAAGCACAAGGAGAGGAGGCAGCAAAGGGAACAAAGCAGCCTGTCTCATCTCCTGGAGCAGCCCCGTGCGCAGAGGATCCCTGTCACGCACAGCCCAGGGCTGTCTGGCAGCGCCACAGGGGAGCTGCCTGAGACACTCAGACACCAGCTGGGGTTTGGTTCCAGCTGTGGAGGGAGGAGATGGAGCTCCCAGCAGCCCAGCAGCCCTGCCCACTGCGTTAAACCCTCCAGATGATGGCTGGCTCTCACATGGGGAAGCGATGGAAGGAGAAGGTCAGCCAGGCTGTGGTGGAAATGGGAGACTGGGCTTGATCCAGCACTACGGGAAACCTCCTCTTTCTTGGGCATAACTGCCTGGGGGAGGATGCTCTGCTCCTGGAGACCTTTTCTGGGCTGAGGAAGTCAACAGATCAAGTCAAACCACACAGAAACTATCTACAGATCACAAAGGAACCCACACAGCAGCGTGAAGACCCTCTATCAGCCTGGACACACTACACTGCACTCTTTTCTGAGCAGCTCCACGATGCTTCAATGCTGAGGAGCTGCAGGAGCTCCCCAAACCAAGGGAGGCAGAAGGTGGCCAATGGCCACCGCAGAGATGCACACAGAGCAATGCTCCCAGGGAAGAGCTGCCTGAATGGGCTGCTTGGTGCTCAACAGGGACCGGGGGGGTCCAGCTCCAGACAGGACTTGTCCATCCATGCTGACAGCTCTCAGCATCATGGGCTCAGGGCTCAGCAGCAGCCCCAGTAGCCACTGGCAAGTGCCAGAGAGAGGGGTAAAGTGAGGCAGGCAGTGTTTGTTTGTGGGGGCTTTGCTGATCTTGCCTGTGCACAGTGTTAGTGCTCTGTGTGGGTAGGCTCCAGCATCTCCAGGAGGAAGAGATGGAGCTACAGAAGGGTCAAGGAGATGGAGCAACTGCCCTATGAAGACAGACTGAGGATGTCTGGACTCTCCAGTCTGTAGAAGACTCAGGGGGGGTGCAAGGCAAGAGCTCACTGAACTCCTACTGCAATGAAGGCAGAGCTGCTGCTCGCCAGGTCCTGCAGCACTGGGGGGAGACTGGTGGCAGCTCAGACAAAGCCAGAGCCCTTTACACATCAGGCAGTGGGTGTCCAGAGCTGGCTGCCATGGGAGCTGCGGAGGGTGACAGTACGGGCAGATTCAGAGAGAGAGATGGGATGGATCCCCAGGTCCTTGCACAGATCTCAGTGGGACTGAGGAGGGTCATGCCTGTTCAATGACCCCAGCTGCTGGAAGGCACCAGGGACCACCTGAAATGGCCAGGGACAAGCAATCTCCTGAAAGAAAGCACCTTGCAATGGCACAGTCAGATACACAACTGGGCTAATGACCTCCAGCCTGGGCCCATGGGATGCTCCATACCCCCCTGATCCCTCCCTGCAAGCTGGCATGGGTATGAGCTGCAGCAGACTGTCGCAGGGATACAGTCCCCATTCTGAATTCATCCCTCCCAGACACATTTCCAGGGTTGGGGATCTCTCCAGAGGAGCTCCTGTGTGATGGAAGTCACAGGGCTAATTCTCCCCTCTGCTGTGACACATCAATGCACCCCTGCAGCAGAAGGAAGCTCTGAGAAGAAAGAGAAGGGCTCAGTGCTCTTGGAGCTCAGGGTAGAGCATGAAGAGTGATGGAACAGAGCTGCTGCAGCAGCTGAACCAACCTCAACACCAAGGGGATCCACGAGCAGCCTTGCGTTTAGATCAACAGGACACAGTGACTACCTGGATCATGAGGTGAGGGGCCACCTGGCTCCAGCAGTTGGATCAAGCAGCTCTGCAACTTCACCCCAGGAATAATGGGAAGAGCCCAAAGGTCTTCCTGAGGGCAGCTGCTCACAGTACTGCTGCTCCATGAGCTGGGTTCTGCCCATCTCAGAGAGAACTGCCCCCAAGAGGAGATGCCACCTCTGTGGAGACCAACGGGGCACTGATGGAGCCAGCAGGACTGGGACAGACAGTGTCCTCAGCTGAAGTCAGACTGTGGGGAAAAGGGAACAGGAAACTCTCCCTGTGCCAGGAAGGAGCCTTTCAATCGTGATTGTGCTGGACTAGATGACCCCCCTGTAGGTCTCTTCCAAACTGGGTGATTCTATAACTCTGTGACCACAGAATCCCAGAGTGATTGAGGCTGGAAAAGCTCTCTGAGCTCAGCCAGCCCAGCCCAGCACCTAACATCACCCCATCGGCCAGACCAGGGCACTCAGGGCCACAGCCAGGCTGTCCTTCAACACCTCCAGGGATGGGGACTCCCCCACTGCCCTGGGCAGTCCAGTCCAGGCTCTGAGCACCCTTTCCAGGAGGAAGGGCTTCCTGACATCCAACTTAACCCTCCCCTGGCAGCTTCAGGCCCTGCCCTCTCATCCTGGCACTGATTGCCTGGGAGAAGAGCCCAACCTCTACCTGACTGCAACCTCCCTTCAGGGAGTTGTAGAGGGACAAGGTCCTCCCTGAGTCTCCTCTTCTCCAGGCTAAACACCCCCAGCCTCTTCAGCCTCTCCTCAGCAGCCTTTCCCTCTAGAAAGTCCAGTACCTGTCTGTCCTGCCAATGGACCACACACATTCCCAGGAATAAGAAGTCCCCCGGAGGAACACAAGCTCTGAAGTCTGAAAGGAGTTTGTCCTGCTCCAGAGCTCAGTAAATGGGCACCAGCCCGGAGAACAGGGAGTCCATCAAGCAGGTTATGTATGGAGCAGCAGGGACTCCAGGAATAAACCCCAGGAGCAGAGCCAATCCACCAGCAGAGCTCACTGATCTCTGCAGCTTCCAGCATCACCAAGCACTCAACTGGGACTTCCAGGTGCTGGCGTGTGCAAGGACCTCTGTCCCTCCAGGTTGGGTGGTGGAATTAAACACCCCCCACCAGAGCTGTGGCCCTCATCAGCCCTCCTTTGATTCACTGACTCTGAGAATCCCAGGATGGTTCGGGCTGGGAAAGCTCTCCAAGCTCCTCGAGTCCAACCCTGAGCCCATCTGTCCCATCCCACCCCAACCCCTGGCCCTGAGCTCCACATCTCCCCAACTGGGAAACCCAGCCAGGGATGGAGATTCAACCCCTCCCTGGGCAGCCTCTGCCAAGGCCTGAGGGCACCTCCCTGACTAACCAGCCCTGGCTCCCCCAGCTGCTTCCTCACAAGGTTGGTTCCATCCAAGCAAGATGGGCCTCCTCAAACCCTCTGCAGCTCAAGAACCACTCTGGGCTCTGTCAGAATTCCACCAGTATGACCAGAGCAACCCCGTGGTGTGAATGCTGACACAAAGTGATGCCCCAGCAGCCTTCCAGAGCTGCCACCGGGGCCAGCAAGTTCACACAACTCTGGAAGTCCCTTCTTCACTTACAGAACATCCTACTGCCACATCCCATGGGATGGAGCACTGACCACACTATCAAGGAAGTGTCTGGGCTGGAAAACAATCACAGCCTGTGTTGGGTTGGAAGGGACCTCCAAAGGGCACCCAGTCCAACCCCTGTGCACCAAGCAGGGCCAGCACGCCCCAGACTAGGTTGCCCAGAGCCCCATCCAGCTTGACCTCGAGCGGCTCCATCTCCGGAGCCATCCTCCATCCCCTCTCTGTTCCAGGGATCCCCCACCCTCAGATTCCAGACCCCGTTCCTGGAAAGACCTTTAAGCTCCTTGAGTCCAGCTGCTCCCCCAGCACTACCAGTGCCCCACTAACACTCATCCCTCACCCCACATCTCCACCAGAGATGGGGACTCCACCACGATAGCTCAATTATCTTGGAGAAGCCCACATCCTCTGCATTCCCTTTTGCCAGGGTAATTCCACACCTCTGGAACTCCCACTCCTCTTGGCTCACAGACCCATCTCTTTGCTCGATCTGCTGGCACATGACTGCTGCAGGAAGGAGGCCACCTTGCACCACAACCTTCCAGCTGGCTGGCCCCCACAGCCCTCCCCTGGTTTAAGGATGAGCTGTGGGGCTCTGGGATCACGACCAGACCTGGTGGTGATCCCTTCCCTGAGCCCTCTCTCCTTCTCCAGTGCTCCCTCACACTGCTCCCGCGTTAGCTCCAGCCACTGTGGGTTCATTCAAGACCTTTCCCATGGCTGCTGTAAACTCCCTCCCTCCACCTGGCCCCTCAGTGCCATCCCCTTTGTCCCCACCTTCCCTGGAGCCACACAGTGCCGGGCTCTCACTCCCAGCCCCTTGTTGGTTGGGGTCCCAATTAACAGCTCCGTTATCCCACCCAGCACCAGTGCTGAGCTGGATGAGCTCCTGCCTCCTCAATCCCCTCCGTGCTGCTCCCCCTGGGACGCTGGACCTGTGCAGCCCCACAGCATCCATCCCGCTGGCACGGCGAGGGCTTGCGGGATCCTGCGGCAGCAGCTCCTCCTCACGGAGGCTCTTTTAGGCACCCGGGTGGGTTATTCAAGCCTGTTAATTCGAGCCCTTTATTTTTAGCAAATACTATCTCACTTTCTCCTTGGTTACAGCTGGGAAACTTTCTGTTCCAGGCACATCAGATGGGTAGAGCTCTCCTCCTGATTCGTTCCCAGCCCGCAGCGGAACACTCCTGCCTTCCTCCCTTTTTCTCATCCTGCACCAGAATCAGCAGCCTCACCATCAGCATCCAGAACAGGATCTGCACCAGACCTCGTTCTTCTCCCTCCTCCCCGCTTCCACGGCTCCAAAAGCTCTTATTATCTTTCCGTAGCGGCCTTTGAGATTTCCTTTGGCTCCCCTCACCCGCCTCCCACACGCTTCAGCTCAAATTAACCGCATCTCCTTCCCCTCCCTTGCTAACCTTTCCAGTCAGAGAGGGGGGACGAGCGTCAGGAATGCCGCACAGCTCCTTCCTTTCCCACTCGGGAGGGTGATGTCTTGTCCAGCAGGTCCTGTTCTCCCTGATCTCTCGATGTCCTCAGCTTACCCTTCGGTTGGGATCCTTATGGAGAACTGATGCTCGCCCACATCACAAGCCTGAGGTCCAGGCAGGAGGTCCAGGAGGAGACCCCAGTCTGCACGGGGCACCTAGCTGTGCCGCTCTGGCTCCTTGTGCTCAGAGCCTTGGATGCCTTTCTCATCTGTCCAACGGACTTCAAACAAGACTGCACGGTCCCACAGCCACTCCAGCGTGTCACTGGAGGCTGGGAGACACACTGATGGCCACAGACAGGAGGGGCTGGAGATCACCCAGTCCAATTCCCCTGCCAGAGCAGGATCCCCCAGAGCAGATCCCACAGGAACAGCCAGGAGGGGTTGGGGGTCTCTCCAGAGCAGGAGATTCTACAGCCTCTCTGGGCAGCCCGGGCCAGGGCTCTGGAACCCTCACTCTGAAAAAGTACTGGGTTCCAGTCTGTGCCCAGTGCCTCTTGTCCTCCTGTCTGTGGGCACCACCGAGCAGAGCCTGGTCCTATCCTGCTGATACTGATCCCATCCTGGTGATACTGGTCCTATCCTGGTGATACTCATCCTGTCCTGGTGATACTGATCCTATCCTGGTGATACTGGGCCTATCCTGGTGATACTGGTCC
>VZRI01003392.1:31604-93278 GCA_013397515.1 Upupa epops
GACCCACAGAGCTCATTACAGACCCACAGAGCTCACTGTGACCCACAGACCTCATTACAGACCCACAGAGCTCACTGCAGACCCAGTTCCAGCTCAGCCAGCTGATCCAACCCAAACAGCAACCCCAGGGCTGGTTATGGGCTAAATGGGTTTATTCTGCAGTGAAGACCCAACTGGGAGGGAGGGGAGAGGACCGTGAGTCTCATCCAGGACCAGGCAGCTCCACTGCAGCTCTCACGTCCTTCTCCTCCTCCCACTCCCTGTGCATGTGAAATTCCTCCTCACAGAGTCACAGCATCTCCTGGGTCAGAAGCAACCTTTAAGATCATCAAGCCCAATCTTAAGCCCCTCTGGCCACTTGCCCAGCCCCAGGAACACCCCCAACCAGCATGACTCCACATGCCCACCCAGCCAGCTCTGCCCCACAACAGACACCTCCTCCCCACCGCGCTGGGTCATCACAGAGACAGAGTCATGGACTGGGGGATGGGAGGGGACCTCTTGGGATCACCCAGTTCAAGCCCTGGTCAGAGCAGGATCCCCCAGGAACAGCTCAGGAGGGTCTGGGATGTCTGCAGAGCAGCAGACCCCACAGCTTCTCTGGGCTGCTCTGCTGGAGTGGTTTTACAGGGGAAGATGTGAGAAACCAGAACCCCAGGGGACACCAGCCCTCCCTCTGTCTGTATGGACTGGTCTCCTGCCTGGTGTGAGGAGCCTCACAGCAGAGTGTGACCACAGCATCCATCCCAAACCTTCCCCAGAGTTCCCCTTCCCATCCCATCTAACACTCAGATCCTTGGAAAGAGCAGGATCCATCCCAGGTCCCCCCTCACAGCGACAGCCCAAGTGTCTTGCTTGGAGCAAATCTGCATCATTGAGGTTGGAAGAGCCCTCCAAGCTCATCCAGCCCAACCATCACCTCAACCCTGCCCACTAAACCCTGTTCCCCAGGGCCACAGCTACTCGTTTGAACCCCTCCAGGGATGGCAACTCCCCCCCCTCTGTGGGCATCTGCTTCCAACCCCAAACACTCTGCCAGCGGTGAAGAAAAGCCCTTCACATGGAAGGTGCAAAGAGGGCATCTGTGCTGAGTGACCCTCAGCCTGACCATTTCTCAGCCACCCCACGGCAGAGCTCCACGTCCCAGTGTCACCTCCACGTCCCAATGTCACCTCCACATTCCAGTGTCACCTCCACGTCCCAATGTCACCTCCACATTCCAGTGTCACCTCCACGTCCCAATGTCACCTCCACATTCCAGTGTCACCTCCACGTCCCAATGTCACCTCCACATTCCAGTGTCACCTCCACGTCCCAATGTCACCTCCACATTCCAGTGTCACCTCCACGTCCCAATGTCACCTCCACATTCCAGTGTCACCTCCACGTCCCAGCTGTCACCTCCACATCCCAGTGTCACCTCCACATCTCAGTGTCACCTCCACGGAGCTGCCCCATGCCTGTGTGCTGGGACTACAACTTCTCCTGACCTGTTGCCGAGGTTCTGAGCCTTGGGCTGAGCCTTTCAGCTGTGATGGCTCTGATCCTGCTCTTCCTTCCCTCTCAGCACCAGTAGGGAACCCATCTGCTGGGGCCTCAGGGCAGCAAACAGAGCCACCAAATCATCAAGGTTGGATACGACCTTCAAGATCATCAAGTCCAACCACTGGCCCTACGACCCCCAACCAGTACCCCATCGCATGGGGGCAGAACCCTACGTCCCCAGCCAACGCTCTGGCCTTCACAGACCCCAGTGTGTGCTCCACACTGGGACTGCTGCCACACCAGTCCTCAGCGATCCCAACCGGCCCCCAGAGAGCGAGGCAGCAGCTCAGTCTCCAAGCTCCATCCTCCCTGTCATCCCAGTAACCCAAGGGAACCTGCTGGCTCACCCAGCACAGGTCTGCTCCAGCTCTGTCCCCCTGGAGCACGCTCCCCCCGCGACATCCAGATGCTCCAGCAACAACCACCCTCGACAAGGCCAGAGCTTGGAGACATGCTCAGCAACCAACCCCCTTACAGAGAACCTGAGGAGGGTCTCTGTGGCGCCCTGGGCTCACCTCGATCAGAAAGTCCCCGGTGCGAAGCCCTGCTCTCCACGCGACACCTTCCACGTCCACCGACTCCAGGTACTGCAGCGCTGGGAAGGCTGGTGTTGGCGTGAACTCCTCGATCGGGGTTTCAGCTGCAAAGCACGGAGAGAGGGAGATGCTGACACAGGGGGTGACAAGCAAAGGGGCTGGAGGAGAAGGATGAGGAGAGCAGAAGGTCTCGAGGTACCAGAACGTGAGGTCAGCCTGACACCAGGCAGGAACCGGAGCTAATGCTGCAGGGCTCCAGTGTTCTCCAGCTGAGGCCCTGGGCCAGCCCTGCGCCTCCCAGACTCGTGGGACTCCAAGGCAGGCGTCCCCACAAGGTCCCTGAAACCTCACTTGACCACAGACATCATGAGAACATCCACCAGGCCAGACTCGCCCTGCCTGTGTCTATGGCCAACCAGCAGCTCCATACCTGTCAGTCAGAAGAGAAGACCCCATGGACCCTCCCTGTGGTCTCCTGCAGACCTGCTGCCTGCCCTCCCTCCTCCTGCTGCTCCTACAGCTGGTGCAGGAGCAGAGGGGCACTGTCTGATGGGCACTCACTAGCCCAGTGAGCCCAAATCTCCACCAGTCAGGTTCTCACTGTTCTCCTGGCTGGAGATGCTGCTCCTGTCCCCAGCAGAAGCCCACTGCCCAGGAAGGGGCTTTCTCAGATGGACCTGGCTGGGCAGTGACACCTCCCAGCTCCAGCTCTGCCTTAGAAGACCTTTAAGACCCAACCCAACCCCTTCTCTGGTTCTATGACTAGTGCCTTGCTCCACAGGGCCACCACACTGGATCAGCTGGCACTTAACTACCAAGACTTCCAGGCGCTGACTGGAAGCACCTGAAGTGGCTCAAGGGTCACTCAAGACACCTCCTTTCCTCTCAGCACCAGCAGGGAACCCATCTGCTGGGCCCTCAGTCTCACAAGTCCCCAGACAGACCCAGAGAGCCCCAGTGGGAGAAGGACCTTCCCAAGGAAACGTGGCTTCTTGCTGTTATGACCCCTGGCCACTCAGCTCCTCCCCAGGAGTCTGCAGGGTCATCCCAACGCTACCTTGTGGTGGCTGTCCCACAGCTGTGGGATCGTGTCACCTCAGCGATCGGCACTGGACCAGCAGCAGCCCCACAGATGAAGCTGAAGAAGGGCCCCCAGACACAGGACCGTGTGGCAAGGGAGGGTTTGGGGGGGTAAAGGTACAATCCTGAAGCTGCTGGTGCCAGCTACCCTGCTGTCCTGCCTGGAGAACCAGGAGCTGATGATCCACATCACCCAAGGGAATTCCCAACTCCTTAGGAACAGGTGGCTGAGGACCTCAGACCCAACGGTTGTCCTGGGTGGGATGCTCACTGTGGGGTCCAGCATGGGTTTCAGTCCTCCTCTGCCTAGGACAGCCCCTTTGCTCCATGAGCAGACCACGGCTGAGCAGCAGGAGCCTCTCCAGCAGCAGCTCAGGAGCTCTTCAAGAGACTGGAACCACCAGGAGGGGGTGAGGCTGCTTTTCCCAGTGACAGGTCCTGCACCAGAAGGTCTCTGTGCCTCTAACATCTACAGCTGGGCTGGAGACAGGGTCTGGCCGACAGCACAGTGCTGCTGCCACCTGGGCATGACACTGGCTCCAGCACCGCTCATGGGGATGGGGGGTGTCTCAGTCCACTGCTCAGCACCAGCAGTAGGTGCCCACAGAGCCCTGGCAGCTGGCACGGTGGGGTGCAGAGAGTTCCTCTGCACTGCTGCCTCTGAAGGGTGGTAGGAACCTGGCACTGGCTGCCCAGGGAGGCTGTGGCTGCTCCATCATCCCTGGCAGTGCCCAAGGGCAGGTTGGATGGGGCTGTGGGCACCCTGGTCTGGTGAGAGGTGTCGCTGGCCCTGGCAGAGGGTTGGCACTGGGGGAGCTCTGAGCTCCCTCCCAACCCAACCCAGTCTGGGGTTCTGTGCAGGGGAATTAACACCAGAGTGTGGGGAGGACTTGCAAACCAGCACCTCGAGGTTCTCACCCATGCAGGGGAGAGGCTGAAGCTGGCTGGTGAGCAGGGCAGTGGTGAGGCCAGGGCTGTGTGAGCCAAACACAGAGCCTGGGAGTTGGGGAGGGTCACTTTGACCAGGCTGGTGAGGTGAACAGGAGGTCTTCCAGGGCTTTCTGGTGGGTTGGTGGAGGTGGCTTCTCCTCACCTGAATCCTCAACTCATGCAAGAGTCCCTGTCTCATCTTCCCTAAGAAGATGCAGTGGCAGGAGGACTCTCTCTCCTCAGGTGGGGCAGCTCTGAGCTGAAGGATCCACATTAACCTAGGGATCTTCAGCAACAGGACCAGAAGGAATGGGGTCAGGCTGTGCCAGGGGAGGGTCAGACTGGATCTTAGGAGAAACCTCTTCCCAGAAAGAGTGGGGAGGCCTTGGGACAGGGTGCCCAGGCAGTGGGGGGAGGCATCATTCCCTGCAGGGGGTCAAACAATGGGTAGACCTGGTGTCTCAGGAGATGGGTTGGGGGTTGTAGGGTGGATGGTTGGACTCAGAATCATAGAATCCTTAGGGATCAGAAGGGACCTTGAAAGATCATCCAGCCCAATCCCCCTGGCACAGCAGGATCACCCAGACCAAGTCAAACAGGAACACAGCCAGGCGGGTCTCTCCAGAGAAGGAGACTCCACAACCCCCCTGGGCAGCCTGTTGAGGGTCTTTTCCAACCTTGATGACTCTTTAGAGCCTGGAGCCAGGCAACATGCAGCTCAGACACACCACAACCACCCTGTCTGCTCCAACACAGCACTGCTGCCAGGGCCTTCAGTGATGACCACAGCAGGTCCCGCTCTTGCAGTGCAGCTACCAGCCTGCTCCACCAAGAGCCCGCGAGAGGTGCCCCCCTCACGCCAGGCCCATTACCCATGGTGTGTTCAACAGGCTGTAGCCAAGCCTGGAGGAAGCAGCTGTGGAGGCAGGAGATGATCTGCAGCTCCATCGCCTTTGATGTCAGCCTGCTCCAGCAAAGGCAACCTACATTCCCTGCCCTCTGTGTGCAGAATACGGGCACCCAGCAGCTCCCAACATCTCCCCACTGCTCTCCACACTACCCCTTCCTTGTTCCCTTTCAGAACCCCACGCTATTCTTTCCTCCTTTCGTTTCACCTCGCTGCTGCTCCCAGCTCTGTGGGACAGCCGTCAGCCCGCAGCAGAGCCAGGGAAGCTCTCCTGCCGAGCTGCTCGTGTGATGACTGAGTGGAGACGGTTTTCAGCAGCAGCTTTCCACCACTTCTCCTTTGATGGAAGTGGCAAACAGCTGACAAGTCATCCTGCCTATATTTAGAAGTGCCAGCGCAACGCTCCATCTCTCTCCAGATCCTCCGGGACTTCCCCGGTGTTAAATCCACCCTTCGTATTGGCCCTGACCAGCAAGATCATCCAACAACCTCAGGACCAAAGAACTACAACCCCTACCTTGCTGCAGACCCTGGCTGCCATCGAGGAGCCCACTGACTTAGGCTGGACATGAGGTTTAAGGTGGGAAGGGACTTGGCTACTGCCTGCACCTCTGAAAACAAGAGAAGGGATGCTCAGGCTCTCTGATCATCGACTCTGTTACTGATACAATGACAGGGAGACACGTGGCCCCCACAGAACCTCAGGGTTTCAGGGGAGCATCATCACGAGGGGCTAGTAGCATAGATGCCCCACAGTGAAGTCATGAAGAGCTTAACTGGAAGCCCCTCGGATGGGGCTGAAATCCTAAACCAGAGGGGCAGTTGTTCTTCCCGCTGGCAATCAAAGCTGCCAGCAGAGCAGAGGTGCAGAACAGCCCCTCCTGTTTCCCTGGTTTCACTGATGGGCTGTGCCAGGGCTCCAGCAGCCCCGTTCTCGTGGGCCATGGGTCTAGAGGAAGTCCAGAGTGCCCTACGCACTCGATAAACAAGCCAACGCACCCCTGAGTCAGACCCATGTCCTTGAGAGAGGAACACCAGGAGCACAGTGGGGAAATGCAGACAAGAGGGAATGACCAGCTCTCCCATGCCACTGCCCCGGGTCCCAGAACTGGGAGTAACGAGGAACCTCGAGAAATGGGCTACTGAACACGCTACCCCCCCTGCTTTTCCACACAGAGACTGAGGTTTGTAGGGCTGACACCTCCAGGGACCTCAACACCACAGAAAGAGCTCTGGGTGTAGGGGCCACCCAGTGTAGGATGTCCTGTCTGCCCCAACCGACCCCCAGGCTTCCCAGACCTTGACCTTACAGCAGGTGCCAGCTGGTCCTCAGCCCAACAGACCCATGCGGTGCCCACACCCAGTCCCACAGAGACAGCGAAGGACCTGCACGGGGAGAAGAGGCTCCTGCAGCCCAAGTCCAACCTGGTGAGTGAGTCCCAGGGAAAACCAGCTCTGCTGCACCCCAGAACCCAACCCTGAGTGGGTGAGTACTGAGCACAGGGCAGGACTCAGTGATACCCATCATCACCCTTAAAGATCAGCAAGTCCAACTAGCCCGGTCCTGACAGGTGTGTTGGCAGCTAACTGTTGGTAAAACACCCCATGGGCAGGAGCCCTCGGTGTGGGGTATCCCCTCCAGACCCCCAGAGCCTCTGGAGAGCTGCAAACCACCCCATGGGCAGGAGCCCTTGGTGTGGGGTATCCCCTCCAGACCCCCAGAGCCTGCTGGAAGGGGCAGCAGCACCTCTGGAGGAAAAAAAGCTCTGGCAGAGGTTCCTCCAGCCCACGTCCAGTCAGAACAGGTCACCCACCAGGCACTGTCAGCCCAGCACCAAGATGCCAGATGCATCTGTAGGGAGGTTCTGCAGACAGGCAGAGCCCCAGGAGCAGACTGGACCCATAGAACGTTCTCTCTCTCCGTTATCTCTCAAGTTTGGCCACTTCAAGCATCTCCCCCTCATGCACCCAGACAAAATCCAGCCTTCCCCCCATCCCCAGCCTCTCCCCAAAGCGCTGTGAGCACTGTGCTGCCTCTCAGCAACCTTAAACCTCTCACATGGTGTCTAATCAACCTCAGCCCCACCAGCAGCCCCAACACCAACCAAGCAAGAATGCCAGGACAGTGGGGGTTGGAAGGGACCTCTGGAGATCACCCAGTCCAACTCCCCTGCCAGACCAGGATCCCCCAGACCAGATCCCCCAGGAAAAGCCAGTAGGGTTTGGGGTCTCTCCAGAGCAGGAGACCCCACAGGCTCTCTTGGCAGCCTGGGCCAGGGTTCTCACAGACATTAACCAGCACACCCTGCAGTGCTCTAGTGATGGAGGAGGACCCCAACACTCCTCACACCCCCTGGGAGCCCTGCCCTGTGCTCCCACCCATCACAACGCCCAGCAGAGCCTCCAAAGCTGCAGCTCAGAGCCCGTGAGGGAGCTCTCAGACAGGGGGATACTGCAACTCACTCAGTGCTGGCTCTCCTGCCTGGGAAGGAAAGGGGATTTCAGGAGGGTTCTCCCACCCAACAGGACCTAAATCAGGAGGCTGGGAATGGAATTGGAGAAATTCTCAGTGGTCACGAGGCAGAGTCTCCCAACAGCCAGAACTCAGCGGTGGCTGCAGAGCTCGTAGCTGGAGATCAGCCAGCTCGGGCTCCTCAAAGCCCACCAGCAGCCCACAACAGGGACGACAGCCCCACAGCCAGAAGAAGTGCTGGAGAAGCTGGGAGAAGCCTTAAAGGAGGTGGGAGAAACCCTGGAGGAGCTGAGAAAAGCCCTGGAGGAGCTGGAAGAAGAGCTGGAGGAGCTGGAAGAAGCCCTGGAGGAGGTAGAAGAAGAGCTGGAGAAGGCAGGAGAAGCCCTGGGGGTGCCAGAAGAAACCCTGGAGGAGCTGGGAGAAGCCCTGGATGAGGTAGAAGAAGCCCTGAAGGAGCCAAGAGAAGCCCTGGATGAGGTGAAAGAAGCCCTGGAGGAGCTAGAGCCCCAGGAAGCCTGAAGGTGGCTTTGACAACCTTCTCCACAGCACAGGCTGGAGGGCAAAGCCCCTGCAGCCACCAGTCCTGTCCCCCAGAAGCCAGGGGAAGGGTCAGCTCTGCATCCCATGTCACTGGTGATGGGAGATGGATGGCATTACCCACTGTGAGCAGCGCTGGCCCTATCGCTGCAGAAGGGTGTGAAGGTCCCTGGAGGTGTCCAGAGGAGGACAGGGAGCTGGAGAAGAGCTGGAAGGAGGCTCCTGTGAAGGAAGGCAGAGGGATGGGGGGGTCTGTCAGGAGGAAGTGCTGCAGAGGGGGTGCTGAGGCTCCTCCCTGGGATCTGGACACACAGGGATGGCTCAAAGCAGCACCAGCAGAGGGTCAGTCTGGACCCTCTTTGCCAAGAGGGTGGTCATGCTTCCTAGAAGAGTGGTCAAGGCCCCCAAGCCCGGCAGTGTTTGAGGGGCATCTGGACCTCAACCACCTGCTTTGACTGCTGCCAGCCCTGAGCTTCTCAGGCATTAGACAAGAGGATCAGTGGAGGACCCTTCCAGCTGAACTATCCCATCCTATTCCAACCCATCCTATCCTATCCTATCCTATGATGGGGTACATGGGGTTGGGGGCAGGGGGCTCATGTGGGTCACTTCACACCAGCTCCTGAGCTCCCGAGGTTGCTGTAGTGGGTTGTGAGTAGCATTTCCCACCCCTGGACCCTGCTGTGGTGTCTGACAGCTCTGTCTGACCATCCCCAGCCCTTCTGTCCATCCTGAGGGTCACAGAGTTCCTCTGCTCAAGAGCCAGGCTCTGAATACCCTGGGTGAGCTCCTCCATCCCCATGGAACCTTACAACAGCAGCCCTGTACCCCAGAAGCTGCAGGGCCCCCAGGAGAGCTGGGGGAGCTCTGGCTGGAGACCTGGGCAGGGGGGTTCAGGAGGAATAAAACCCTGACATTTTGGAAAGGAGCAAAAGGCACTGGAGCCCCATGGGGACCAGCAGAGCATCTCCTCCCCAGCAGCGGAGTGATCAGCTACCTGGGGACATTGTGGAACCCCAGACTGAGCTGGGTTGGGAGGGAGCTCACAGCTCCCCCAGTACCAACCCCCTGGCAGGGGCAGCGACACCTCTCACCAGATCAGAGTGCCCACAGCCCCATCCAACCTGCCCTTGGACACTGCCTGGGATGATGGAGCAGCCACAGCCTCCCTGGGCAACCTCTTCCAGGGCCTCAGCCCCCTCACAGGGAGGGATTTCTGCCTCAGATCTCAGCTCAATCTCCCCTCTTGGAGCTGGAACCCAGCCCCCTTGTCCCAGCACCAGAGTCCCTTGGAAAAAGTCCCTCTCCAGCTTTCCTGGAGCCCCTGCAGGGACTGGAAGCTGCTCCAAGGTCCCCCCAGAGCCTTCTCCCACTCAACAGCCCTCAGCCTGCCCCCAGACCAGGGGGGGTTCCAGCCCTGGGATCATCCTTGTGGCCTCCTCTGGACCTGCTCCAACAGCTCCAGGTCCTTCTTGTCCTGGGGATTCCAGACCTGGCTGCAAACCCCAGGAGGAATCACATGAGGAACTTAGGGAATAACCTGGCCTGCCCAGTGCCTACTCGGCAGAAGGGCCGCCTGCCCTGACCCAGGGGCTCAGAGCCACCACCGTTCCTACTTCTTCTAATCCCCTAAAGCCATCTCTTCCCTCCTGAGGGAGTGAAGTCCCCATCAGCTACTATGTCCTTGTCCTACTTTCACAGGACCCACCACATCCTGACACCAGGAGCACTGACTGATGCAGGGACCACATCCCTGTGCCTGGGACTGGCCACTGGTCCATGGGAGGGGCTGTGCCAGCCACTCGTTATGGGGAGAGCCCCGGGGAAGTGTCTGTGCATCTCTGATCAACCATCCTACTTGTGTCTAGGGAGTGGGAGATGGCACTGGCCAGGGCATGGAGCAGGGACTGGTTGGGGTCTGGGTGTGAGGAGCCAAGAGATTTCAGCCTCAGCACTGGTCTGGGGGCTGTGGGGCAGGCAGGGAAGGTCCCTTGGCCACCATGTGGAATGACTCCTGTTCAGCACTGCCCATCGCTGTGTGCAGGGAGAGGTCCCAAGACCCAAAGCTGCAACTGCTCTCCACAGGGACCAGGATGAAACCGCTGGTCTAACTGGGACAGCACTGCTTCCCAGTACCAGCCAGAGCTGGAGGTGGAAAGGACTGGTTGTGGAGACCGGTCTCTGCTGGGGCTGCACTCACACGGACAGGGAATCGGGGTGTGGGAGGGAATTGCCCCTCGAAGGACCAGGGTTCTCCCTCTTCTCTGCAGCAGGAGGTGCAGACTGCTTCGAGGATCACTCAGCCCAGCCTCAGCAACCAGCCCTTTCCTCTCTGCCTCCCTCTGCAGTGACTGATGCTCTGCTCCCTCCTGGTCCAGCCCTCCCACCCCCCCCATGAGGACCTGAATGGGGTGGTGTGAGCAGTGGTGACACCAGTGGGGTCGGGAGATACCCGGGTAGCACTGACCTGAGAGGCTGGGAGATACTGGGAGGGACTGGGTGCCACCACATCCCCCTCTCTACTGAAAGAGGCTGCTCCTGGAGGGGCTTCAGAGCCCCACCAGCTCCCCAGCTGGCTGTCCCCACCCTGCAGGGGGGGGTTCCTGGTGGCTGATCCCCTCTGCTCGAGCCCCTGCAGCGGTGTCGGGCTGCTAATCCATGCGGCAGCCCCCAGCCCCCATGGCCTCACACCCAGCACCCACCGCTGGACGTGATCCCCGCTCTCCCCGGCAGACAAAGGAGCACACGGAGCCTGTGGAGTGGGGGAACAAAGGGGAAAGGGAAGGGGACAAGAGGACCAGGGGGCCATTTTGGGCAGTGAAGTTTCAGTCGAGGTCTAGGCAGGTAGAGGGAGGCAGCACACGGGTGGCCACCGTGGGCACATGGCGAGGGATGGGGAGAGCAGAGCTGACGGCGACCACGCTCCCCTGGGCGTGGGAACCCACCCCCCCGCATGCCGAGCCCCTCCACTGCACCACGAGAACAAAGGAACATCCCCCCCCCCAAAAAAAAGCACCCCCCATATCAAAGCTCCCTGTCTCCACCACTGCTCGGCTCTGGGGATGGAGCAGCAGCAGCAGCAGCCGCCTGCTGGGGCTCTGCTCCCTGCATCTCACCCCCCCCTGCATGGATGGGAACAGGCACTGCTGTGTCCCCACAGCCCCAGACCTGCCCCGGGGACCCCCAGCCCAGGGGGGGTTGAACCAGCTCCCTATGAGATCCCAGTACAGCCATCACCAGTCCCCCCCTGGTCCCCGTGGGAATGAGGGGGGGTTTGGTAGCACAANCTGAGGTTAAGACCCCGAGCAAAGCAAATGCACTTCACACCCCCCAGCGAGGAGGCAGGAGCGGGAAGTCCCAGGGATGCTGAAGCCAGCAGGAAAAGAGCCCGGGAAGTGCCAGAGCTGCCCGGAGCCACGAAGGGCATCTCCTGTTCAGGCACTGGAGCTGCACTGTGCTCAGCCACCAGAGGAGGAGAGGACAGTCCCCACACAGAGCCCCGAAGCCTCTCGGGGATCCGAAGCGAGGAGAAGGAGCTCCCCCCCACCTCCCCAAACCCCAGGAGCGAGCAAAAGGACCATCCCTTACCTTTGGCCCCTCGCAACACAAACCCGAATCCCTCATGCTCCCTCTTCTGCAGCACGGCTGTCTTCTCCTCGATGATGTAGTCACTGGGCAAGAAAGAGCACAAGAGAATGATGCTGGGGTTAGATTTCAGCACCATGCTGCCCGGCGGACGTGGCCTTGGCGCCTGCGACAAGGAGACCTCTTCTCAGCGAGCGGTTCATCTCAGCAAGGAGTTGGGCACGAGCTGCTTCCTTCTTTCCTTCCTTTCTTCCTTCCTTGTTCCTTCCCTCCCTCCCTCACCCAGAGTCAGAACAAAAAAAGAGATGAAAAAGCCACTTTTCCCTCTGTGGGAGGAGGAGGAGGAGGAGGAGGAAGAGGAGGAGGAGGAGGAGGGAAGCCCCAGCTGCCTGGATCACCCTGGTGCCCAGTGGCCCCCGTCTCAGTCACCTGCACACGCATGCAGGGAGCTAGCGGGTGCCGCTCAGGGCTGCCCTTTACGCCGGTGCCCTCAGCATCCGAGCAGGGAGCCCCGAGCGCCCAGCTGGGCACGGGAGCAGCTGAGGAGGCTCCCAGTGAAGCAGCTCCCAGACTTCCCAGTTGCTCCTGGAATGAAACAAGCAAGAACGGCACGGCGGGTCGATGGGCGAGAGGAGCCTCCTGGGGGTGAGTTCCTTGGGGAGGGAGGCAGCAAGAAGTCAGATCCTCACGCCGGTGCTCCCATCGTCTCCTAAAATCTGCCCCCTCCCCACGTTGCTAAGGAACACTCTGTCAGAAGCAGAAGGAGGGGGGGGAGATGGCATCCCATTGTCCTACTTTAACCGAGCGGCTGGTTGCCTCTGCCCTCCGCCGCAGCCGGGTCAAATCCTGGCACCGGGTAGCCAGGGATGGGGGGGCCACTGCTTGGCGCAGACCCCTGGCCGCTGGGCAAGCCTTCCAAGGCGGTGGCTCTACGCGTGCTGGGAGGGGAGGGGAGGGGGCTGGCAAGAGGATTCTCTGAGCAGATGCGGCCCTGCAGATCCCTCCCAGCAGAGCCGCAGGTCTGACATCAGAAGGGAATTAATCAGGGAGCTCGCGGGGAAGGGGCTCCGCACGCCCAGCCCCACCGGTCCCATCGCTTGGGGTGATGGGGGTCTGTCCTGCGGCCAGCGGGGAATAAAGCAGGGGCAGCCCCATACTGCTGGGGAGCAGGTGGAAGAGGAGGAGGAGAAGGAGGAGGAAGAGGAGGAGGTGAGGAGGAGGAGGACAGGCGCTGGCGTGCAACACGCTGGATCTCACACTGCAGTAGAAGATGCCCCACCGTGTGTGATGCCGGCGCTGCAGGCAGGCCCACGCGGACCCTGGTGGGGATGGGTCACCCATCACACTACCTGGACTCCTCTGAGCCCAGCAGGTGTCTCTGGGTGAAGGCGGTGCTGGCCCTGGGGTGCTGCTGCCCACGCTTGTGCAGGAGGTCCCAACAGGCAGGGACTGGGACCGGAGCACCAGGGCAGGACACACGACCCCCTGTGGGCAGGTGGTTCTGGGATTTGGCCACCAACAGCACAACAGTGTCTACCTGCCACCAAGATGGCCAGGAGCATCCCTTTGTTCTCCTGATAGAAGCTGAGGCAACACTGGGGCAGTCCAGGGGATGCACTGCAGGCATGGATGGTTGGACTGGGTGATGCTGGGAGGTCTATTCCAACCTTCCTGACTCTGTGACAGCGTTCATGGACACCAATCCACCACGCAGACCCCAACTCCTTGGGCTTTCACCCTATGGACACACGCTTGGGTGTCAACGAGGGCACCTAACCCAGCAGCATCACACCTCCGAGTACCCAGACAACCTCCACAGACTCAGGACTGCTCCAGAGGCAGCAGCTGCTGTCCCAGTCACCCCTTCATAGTGTATTCCCCACACTGCCTGTCCTGAAACACCCAGTGGCTGTGCGTGTGGGTCCCCAAGGCACAGAGAACTTGACGAGGAAACCCTCCCTGCCAGGCACAGAGTCCTAGTGGAGACAGCATCCCCAGAAGGGCTGACACAGTCTATGCAGCCAGAGCCACACGACATCACCCCGCAACTCCTCTGTTGCAGTAGCTGGGGCTGCCCCATCCCTGCAGGCACTTAAGGCCAGGCTGCCCTGGGATTTGAGCCATCTGCTCCAGTGGGCTGGACTGGGGGAATCTCTCCCAGCCCAAACCACTCCGTGAGCCCACAAGGAGCCTTTGGACCATCACTCACCGGCCAGGACCCGTGACATTTCACATGGGTAGGAAGCCACCCTCTCCCATATGAGAGGGCAGCCCCTGGCTGGGGAGCTGTGCCAGACCCTAACCCCATCCTCAGTGCACGTGCCACCTCCTCTGCCCGTGTGTGTGTGTGCCAGGGGAGAATGGGGAAGGGACACAGAGCCCAAGCAGTCCCGCTGCAGCAACTCTGGGAGGAATCCATGGAGAAGGGGCAGTTCTGAACCTCTGATTCCTCTGGGCTTGTTCCATCTGTCTGATAAACGGGGGACTGGACAAAACTGCCTGGACCGGGTGTCAGAGGGTCTTCACTCAGCCCCCTCTGCCAGCTCCCAGCCAGCCAGCTCCACAAGCACTTCATTCCTCAAGTCCCACCTGCTGCTGCTGCTGCTCTTCCCAGAAGTTCTCCTGCAGAAAGAGGCTCTGATTCTTTCTGCCACCTCTCAATTATTCCTCCTCCTCCAACTCAACCTCAGTTCACCCCAAACTTGTCAGCAACAGCTGGAAAGCTCCCCGGCGGGTTCCTGTCCCCTGTTCCTGAGCGCTCCAGGAGGAGCTGCCTTTGAAAAGTGATGATACCTACTTGGTTCAGCCTCCTCTCCTGTTTACGGCCCTGTGCAGGGGTTTACGAGGTCCGAGCTGCAAGAGGGATCTGGCCAAAGCACCCCCGGCTCAACTCCTCCCAGAACCTGGGAACCCTTCGCCCGGTGCCATCTGGCTCCACAGGCACCTTGAACCCTGATGGCAGTAGGGTCCATCAGGTCCTCCCCATTCAGGTATGACCCCCCTCCCCACACAAACACCCCCATCAGATAGGCCTGGAGGTGGGGGGGTGAATACCTGAAACACCCCTAAATTCCGTGGGGGAATAGAGGGGCACCTGAGGTGCCACCGACTGGCACCGCCAGAGCTCCAGGGGATGGAATAAGCAGAAGGAGGAGGAAGAAGGAGATGGAGCAAGAGCAGTGCCAGTGCCACTGCAGGGTGAGTTAGTTTTCAAGTCTTTGTTTAAATAAAAACAGAGACTTTCAAAAACGAAGGGAGGGAGGGAGGGAGGGAGGGAGTCACTTCAGGGTATCGGCGACAGATGAAGCGAAGCAGTGATTTAATGCTCTGGGGATGTAAACTCGTGATGCTATGCCACAACACAGCACCCCAAGCTCACCGCTGGCTAACTCTGTCTTCAGAGGAGATGAAATGACAGAGGAGCTGACTCGGTGACCCAAAGGCAGTGGAGAATGGCTCTGCAGAGCTGCTCCAACAGACACAAGGGCCACCCTCTGCAGGGAGCTGGACCTGTCTTTTATAGAACCCAAACCAATGACAGTCAGTGCCTGTGAGGGCTGATTCTCCTGGCTTTCTGACTCTTTAGAGGGACCAAGCTGATAGATCTATCAAGCAGTTAAAACCCAGCCTGATTAAGGCTGGGACTAAGCAGCTACAGCTAGCCCAGCCATGCTGGTAACCCCATGCCAGCACAGGTGAGCTCTGCTCCTACAGAGGAAAGCCAGCAGTTCCAAGAAGTCAGAGGGTTTTGCAGTTCTCTGGGCCTGTGTCCACCATGCAACCACAGAGTCCTTCAGGCTGGGAAAGCCCTCCAAGCTCTTCGAGTCCAACCCTGACCCCAGCCATCCCATCTCACCGCTAAACCCTGGCCCTGAGCTCCACACCTCCCCAACTGGGAAACCCAGCCAGGGATGGCGATTCAACCCCTCCCTGGGCAGCCTCTGCCAAGGGCTGAGGGCCCCTTCCAGGAAGAAGTTTCTCCTCAGGGCCAACCTCAGCTTCCCCTGGGGCAGCTTGAGGCTGTTTCCTCTGCTCCTGTCACTTGTTCCTCAGGAGAAGAGACCAACCCCCAGCTCTCTCCACCCTCCTGAAGCTCAGGCAGTTGCAGAGAGTGAGAAGCTCTCCCCTCAGCCTCCTTCTCTCCAGTTAAACCCCCCAAGTTCCCTCAGTTGCCTCCTCACAAGGTTTGCTCTCCAGACCCTTCCNGATGGATCACAGTAACCTTCAGCTGGCAGAAGATCCCACCTGAGAGGGCAGCACACGTTGAGAGAGAGCTTGGATTCACAGGGAGGAACAGAGGAATACCAGAGGAGAAAGGGAAAGCGCAGGCTGCTACAGGCAGGTGCCATGGAAGGAAGAAGAGAGGATGGAGAAGGACAGTCTGAGGCAGCCAGAGGCCACAAAGGCCATCCTGGACTCACAAGCATAGCAGCAGGCTATGTGGTAAAACCATGACAGATTGACTAGTTGACTAGTCTGCTGCTCCATCATCCCTGGCAGTGCCCAAGGGCAGGTTGGATGGGGCTGTGGGCACCCTGGTCTGGTGAGAGGTGTCGCTGCCCATGGCAGGGGGTTGGCACTGGGGGAGCTCTGAGCTCCCTCCCAACCCAACGTGTGGTCTGAACCATGGGGTTTGGGCTGGCTAAGACCTGGAAGAGCCCTGCTGCTCTACTCCATGGGCTGTGGGAAGCAGCTGGTTAAATGTGGGCCCACACCACTCGGGCACCCACGGCAAGCGAGCGAGTCGCTCCAGGCTTCTTTTAGACTCAATGGAGAGCTCTTGAGTGAAGTCAATGGAGCTGTGATTCATCCCGTGCTGAAACGGCCGCCCACATGAGCCAAGTGAATGGCACCCCTGGCTCCAGTGACTGCACACATCTGCACAGACGGCAGGGTGAGCTGGGGCGATGAGCTCAGACACCTACACGGTCGACACCTACAGCCCGGTGACGTGAACCTCATCGCCAAGGTTAGGTAACGCTCCACCCGGCCAGCTCTTGGCGCCACGGACGTGGGTCAAGAGGAGAGTCCCGAGAAAGACAGCTGGAAGATGAAAGAGCCAGCAGGAAAGGAAAAGGCATGGCATTAGTCCCATGATAAAATGCTGTCCCATGATAAAATGCTGTCCCACAACTTCCCAGTGGTCCTGGGTCTGAAGCAGAGCTCAGGGTAGCGATGGATGGCCCCGTGCTGGGAGCGTTCCCATAGATCTCTCTCAAAAGTAGAGTCACAGAAGCAGGGAATCACTGAGGTTGGAAAAGATCCTTGAGATCATCAAGTTCAACCACGAACCCAGCTCTGCAAAGGTCACTGCCAGCCCAGATCGCTAAGCCCCACATTTCAATGACCTCCAGAGACGGTGCCTCAGCCCTCTCCCTGGGCAGCCTGAAGAGTGACTGAAGCTCAGCTGAAGATGCTGATGGTTGAGACTGGCAGCCAGAGGACCTCAGCAGCAACACCAGAAGTAAAGCTGGGAAAAGGCTGTTCCCACACGGAGCAGTAAGCCAGTTAAACCTCCCCTGCAGACCAGGAACCCCCTGGGAATGCAGGTGATGGTGGCACAGGGCAGCAGGAAACGGAGCGGGGCTGGGAAGGAGCATATTTATGCTCCCAACTGGTCTTGGAGCACTGATTGCCATCAGCAAGATCCTCTGCTTAATTCAGTCAGGAGGCTGCTCATCAAGGCCCTGATTATGAGCTACGTCAGCAGCCAACTGACAGATGAAAAGCAGCTCTAACCCCAGAAGAAACACACCAGGTGGGGGTGCAGCAGGTCCCCAGGAGAGAGAGGGGATGGGCTGGATCACAGTCCCTCCAGCACCGGTCAAACACCTTCCAGACACCAGCTAAAACACACGGCCAGCTCTGCTTGGTCCTAGGTGAAGCAGGAACCCTCTGGTGATGGTGATGCTGAGGAGGACCCTTAGGGAAAGGTGCTGAGAAGCAGCGTTTCCCCCTCTCAGACCAGGACATGATGAAATGGATCCAGCTGAACAGCCCAAGCTGGTCCCTTGGAGGGGCTTGACCAAAATCCTGGCTCATTAAGGGAACAAGAAGTCTGAGGAAGTCCAAGAGATGCTCTGCCTGGGCTCCAAAACAGCAGCAACAGTGGGATCGCTGCAAAGACCTTGCTGTGGGCACTGAAGAGCAGCTGAGTGGAGGGAAAGACCATCGTGCAGACGCCTGGCAATAAGGCCCTGCAGCCATCAGGCTGACACTGATACTGGCAGAGGGAGGCAGTTCCTCCTGGACCCTCATCCTCACCGGCCAGCAGAGCCACCGCAGCTGAATGGTGATGCTGTTCAGCTCCTTCCTCAGGTTAACGAAGCTTGTGAAGGGTCTGGAGGGCAGGTCTAGTGGGTAGATGCTGAGGGAGCTCGAGCTGGTTAGTCTGGAGAGGAGGTGGCTGAGAGGAGACCTCCTCACTGTCTGCAGCTGCTGGAATGGTGGGGGGGTGGCTGGAGGGGGTCGTTTGTCTCTTCTCCCCAGACACCAGTGACAAGAGCAGAGGAAACAGCCTCAGGCTGTGCCAAGGGAGGGGTAGGTTGAACATCAGGAGAAATCTCGTCCCGACAGAGGGCTCAGGGGCTGGAACAGGTTGCCCAGGGAGGGTGGGAGTCCCTGTCCCTGAAGGGGTTCAAACAAGCAGATGAGACCTTAGGGAAGAGGGTTTAGTGGGCAGGGTGGGGTTGGGGTGGTCTGGACTGGGTGATCTTGGAGGTCTCTCCCAACTTTACTGATCCTGTGATGCTCTGATTCTCCCTGGAGATGCTCCCCAGCATCCAGGCCAACCCCAGCCCCAGCAAGTGGCCAGATGAGCACAAACGTGGCCTCAGCCTGTGCTGAGGTGAGTTCAGGTCTGTCATTCACAGCCTCCCACCACTGCTCCCTCAGCAAATGGTGTCTGCTAAAAGAAAGGAGGCCCTGGCAGCCTCTGTTCCTGCTCTGCACCCCTGCCACCCCTAGGGATCGTCCTCCCTGCAAGAATACTGCTCACTGCTGATGCTGGAGGTGTCTGCACAGGGACAGAGATCACAGATCCATAGAATCATGGAACTGGGGGAGTGCTGGGATGAAAGGGACCTCCAAAGGGCACCCAGTCCAGCCCTCCTGCACCAAGCAGGGCCAGCACTCCCCCAGACCAGGTTGCCCAGAGTCCCACCCATCCTGACCTTGGATGGGGCCTCCATCCCCTCTCTGGACAGCCTGTTGCAGGGATCAGACTGAAGGTGACACCGCATGGTACCTCAAACCTTGCCTCACCTAGCTCACATGGCCAAAGGGAGGATGGCCACTACCAGGGGGATGCTGCAGGAGCCCCAGCACAGCCCTCAGCTCACCCTGGTACTGCAGAGGACAGGCAGCACCAAGACCTCTCCTCTGCTTGATCGGGAAGAGACTGAAGGACTCTACGTCTGCCTCCTGCCCAGTATTTGCTCAGGAGAGAGCAATAAGCAATCAATAAACATGAGTCCTAGAGAACACCAATCCCACAACGTGGATTTATCCCATCCTCAGCCAAGGAGACCAAGGAGCCTGTGCACGAGACACGGGCCACAGAGACCCAGCACCGGCCGAGAGCGCAGGAAGGAGCTGCCACAGACAACCAGCAGTGACATGGAGTTACTCAATCCACCAGGGGTGGGAAAAGCTCCATCCCTGGAGCCAGAGCCCAGGGCAGGTTGGCCCCTGGGGCTCTGAGCAACCTGCTCTGGGTGGGGATGGCACTAGATGATGCTAACAGGTCCCTTCACCCCAAGCCAGCCTGGGGTTCTGTGGGTGCAGGTAAGGGAGGTCCTTTCCCACCTCCAGCAACCCTGTGACTGTGCAGGCAGCAGGAGAAGCCAACCTGCCACAGGTCACAGCCCAACCTGCGTGGGTTTGAACCACCTTTTGGTTCAAGACCCTCAAACAACCCAAGGCTGTGCCCCCTACTACCAGGGACCACCCCATGAGCTGGGCAGGGGGGACAGGCAACGGCATCTCAGGGTGCAGGATCACACCAAGGGAAGGTGGCACAACTCAGCAGCTCCCCCTGAACCACAACCAGGTGCCAGAGATGCAGTGGGTCAACCCCAGAACAGAGCCCACGGGGAGCTGCCCGAGGGGGAAGATCCACAGGGAAAACCAGCAGAGAAACCCCCCAAGCTCCTCAGACTTCCAGCAGGGTTTTGCCAGGTCCCTTGTTAGAGCCTCCCGAGGCAGCTTAGAAGCCACCAGATAAAAAGGAGGGGGTTTGCTTGTTAAATTTGCTAAAAGGTTGAGAATAAAAGTAAAGGATTGGATCTGGGATGAGAGGAAAGGTCGGCAGCGGGACCTGCCGTGCTCTGCAAACCTCAGATCACTTAGGAGAGAGGAAGGAGTGAGGGGTAACGAGGTTTGCTGACACTGCTCCATCATTCCAGATAATAAAGATGAGGAAAACCTTGTGGAACTGCAGAAAGAGAGGGAGATGAATGCATGGAGAGAAGAACTGATGCCCACGGGGAGGACTATCTGTTTCCTCACACATAAAGCCAAGGGTTCTGAGTTGGCTGTCACCACCAGGGTTAAGAGCTCAGGGCAGCTCATGAAGTGCTACCTCATGTCCTCCCTCAGCTGCTCCTCACAGGGTTTGAGCTCCAGACCCTTCCCCAACCTCACTGCCCCTCTCTGGCTCTGTTCCAGCTCCTCAATGTCCTTCTCGTACTGAGGTGCCCAGCACTGGTCCCAGTACCCATTTCCTCTTAGTGACTGGTATGGGGCTGGGGTTGGGCTCTGTGCTGGTAGCACCAGGACCTGTTGGTTGTCACTGAGCAGCCCTTGCCCAGTGCCAGGGGCTGTCCTGCTCCTCACCCTGCCCCACCAGTGAGCAGCCTGGGGGGCACAGAGAGCTGGGAGGAGACCCAGGAGGGACAGCTGACCCTGCTGAGCCAGCGGACACCCCAGACCACAGGATGTGACACTCGGCACTAACAGCTGGGGCAGGAGGAGGAAAGGGGGGACACTGGGGTGATGGCACTTGTGTCCCCAAGTCACCATCACATGTGATGGAGCCCTGGTCAGCTGGAGGGGGATGAACATCTCCTGCCATGGGGCTGGTGACTGAATTCCTGGTTGGATTGTGTGCTCACCCAGCTCTTGCTGTGCCTGTTCAACTGCTTCATCTCAACCCACCAGACTTTCACTTCTGCCTTTCCCATTGCCTCCCCCTTCCCACCAGGACAGGACGAGTGAGGGGCTGAGCAGCGGTTACACCACCCCTCCTCAGGTGCCCCCTGCAGCTGCTCCTCGCTCCGCAGGTGCAGAGCAGTCACTACCGACCCAAACAGCCCCCACGGTCTCCACCGACAGCTCCCTGTCTCCTTAATCACTGACTCAGCATCTTCCCAACAGCAAAGAGCCCGACTGACAGGTTTAGTCTGATGCCCTCAGCTGTCCAGCCAAACCACCTCCTCATGCATCAACACAGGCAGGAGCCAACACATCTAGTGATCGTCCCCCCCGCCAGGGCTCAGCCTGACCACGAGCACCCCAGCCTGGGCCATCCCCATGCAGCAGCTCCCCCCATCCCTGCATCTTCCTCCCGATACCCAAGGATTCAGAGAGAACCCATCACAACAGGGTGGCTGTTTCCCTGGAGCCTGACATGTCTCCGCTGTAATCATTATCATTAGCTCCTTGCTGTAATTAAGAGCAGCTCTGAGCGAACACACTGGCTCTCACAGCCCGTTTCATCATCTCTGTTTGGAACACGAACGCCCAGAAACAAACCCTCCTCTGAACCCTGCTCTGCTGCTAACTCACTGCTCAGAGCCTGCATCAGGTTCCCACCCAGCAAGGGCTCTGTGAGAGGAGCAATCGACCCTCTCTGAACCCCCCCTCCCCATCCCATGCTGCTGACAGTGGGACAGTGACACCGATGCCACCGGCAGTGCCAGCACAACCGCTACGCTGCCCACTGTCACCACGGCAGCTCCCAAGCCCAGCCAGATCACAAGATGCCAGGGTGGTTGAGACAGAAAAAGCCCCCCAAGCTCCTCGAGTCCAGCCCTGACCCCAGCTGTCCCATCCCATCCCATCCCACCCCCTGGCCCTGAGCTCCACATCTCCCCAACTAGGAAACCCAGCCAGGGGTGGCCATTCAACCCCTCCCTGGGCAGCCTCTGCCAAGGCCTGAGGGCCCTTTCCAGGGAGAAGTTTCTCCTCATGGAGCCCCAGACTGGTTTGAGTTGGGAGGGAGCTCAGAGCTCCCCCCGTGACAATCCACTGCCAGACCAGGGTGCCCACAGCCCCATCCAAGCTGCCCTTGGGCACTGCCAGGCTGCAGGATGCTCTGGGCTTCCAGAGCTGTTCCATCAGCCCAGCTCAGTTTAAAGAACAAGGAGGTAATGGTGGATGACACCCAACCCCCCAAAAACCCCAGGGGAACAGGAACAGGAGCGGGGTAATCAACACCTGTGCCCTGGGAACACACAGACCTATCCCTGGAAGGACGGGAAGGAACCTGCCGGAGAGGAAACGGGTAATCACCTCCCTGGAAGTCAATTAGAGATCCCAGCAAAGCCAGCAGTTCCACACACAATCCCCAGGCTGATCAGAGCCATCAGCAGGGTGGCTGCAGACCTCCGCCTCAGCTGGTCCTGGGGCAGCAGCCATGGGCAGCACCAGCTCCTGTGACTGGCACCACGGGTCACGTCCTGCAAGGCTCTGCTCAGACGGGTCCCAATGCCTTGTGGAGGTGGCTTTTAACCCACGAGGGCACCTTCCCATGACAAACAGGGTGCCCATCCCATCCCATCCCATCCCATCCCATCCCAGTCCCTAGTCGTGATCAGAGCAGGCTGAGGGAGCCGTGAAACGGCGACCGCAGCAGTGCTGCTCCGACTAGATGATTTGCATCGCATTTAGAGTCCTTGTTCTCACAAAGCCCATTCCCAGCAGATGCATCACGAGGGGCTGAATTACCCCCTCCCTGGAATCTCAGCACAAGTCACGAGTCACCTCGCTGCGAGAGTTAGAGGCAGCTGAGCGCCCGGCACACGATCCCAGAGCAAACGCCGCCCGCGGCACGTGCTGCACCCAACCTCCTGGGCTCCTGCCAGCAGCTCCTGGCAAACACTTGCCCAAGGACAGGTTACAACTGGACCAGTGGAAATGACCACAGGGGGAGGTTCAGACTGGAAACGAGGAAAAGCAGTGCAAGAGCAGTTCAGTGTTGGGACAGGCTGCCCGGAGCAGTGGGGGAGCCCCCATCCCTGGAGGGGTTCAAAAGGCACTGTGGGACACGGCCTGGGAGGTGGATTTGATGATCTTAGAGGTCCTGATCATCCTGATCATCCTTTATCCTGTGAAAACAAAGCAGCCACAGACCTGCAGTAGAAGCTTCTCTTATTTTATGTGAACGTGAGGGATGCTGCAGGTCCTCCCTGGGCTGGAGGATGAGATGGAGCAGTAATCCGGTCTCACCAAGCTCTCTATCGAGGTGAAGCCATGGGGGGATCCATGAGGCCAAACACATCTTGTTGCTTGCTGAGTGTGAAGGCTCTTGACTTCTCTCAAAGCACTTTTCCTCCTTCAGGAGCACTCAGAGCACCCGCTGCCCTCTGCGCCAGCACGTATCCTTCACAGCTCCTACAGCACCAGCATTCAAGAGGAGGTTGCCCATGGGCTAGGAGTGGCTCCAGCCCAGCACTGAGGTGGGTTGATCAGAGATGCAGCGCAGGAAGAGCAGCACTCGCCTAGCAGGTCCCCTGGTGCTGGATTTGGAGCCAAGCAGGGCACCATCACCGCCTGCCGGAGCGACGTGGGTGGCCAACTTGTCACCCCTGTGCGAAGTGTGAGGCGGCGCCTGTTCAGATGAGGCAGCTTCAGCCCCACGAGGCAGAACACTTGGCACAGAAGAGCTGCAGAGAAAGCAGCTCCGGCATCATCTCAGGAACACAGGTCAGTGCTGAAGGCATCCTGGAAACGGGGGATATTCCAGGCCCTGGAAGGACTGCCAGGAACGAGAGCTCAACCGACTCCAACCCCAAGTGATGCACAGGCTGCACTATGTCATGGCAGCACGGGAGGGCTGGGCTGAAGGCACCTGTTAAAATTCATCCAGTGCCTCCCACCGCCCCGAGCAGGTTGCTCTGAGTCCCCCAAGGGCCACCCTGCCCTGGGATGGTGCCAGGGATGGGGCTTCTCCCACCTCTCAGGGCACCCTGGGCCAGGGTCTCCTCATCCTCAGCACCAACAGTCTCTTCCTTCTCTGCAGTCTGTTCTTGCTTTTGCTAGAACATTCCAGATGTGGTTTCAGGAATGCTGTGGGACCATTTGAGACCACAAGGCACGGGAAAGGAAGGCCAGTGGTGTGAAACAGAGGTGGGTTTATCCCTGTCATGGGAAGTCAACCTCCTTCTCTGGAGACCCCCCTGGCTGTGATCCTGTGTGACTTGGTCTGGGTGATCCTGCTGTGGCAGGGGGATTGGGCTGGAGGATCTTTCAGGGTCCCTTCCGATCCCTAAGGATTCTCTACTTGCAGGAGCACACTGATCCAACTTCCCATCTCTTAGAAATGCCAGACAGTGCTAAGAAAACAGAGCCCATTTCAAGACTCAAGAGCCCACTAGAGATGGAAACGAAGCTACTGAGGTACTCGTGTTTCTCCAGAGTACCTGTGGGAGAGCACTGGGCTCTGTGGAAGCAGCAGCTGCTACTGAGCTTGAGATCTGTCCTGTTCCCCTCCCGTCCCCTGCTTCCCCCTTTGCAGATGCTGCTGCAGGAGGAGGTGAAGCACAAAGTCTGGCATGAAGGACCACGATGGGCTGAGCCAGCTCCCTCAGGTCCTGCAGGAGGCCAGCACACTCAGTAGTGATGGCTACTACCCATCAACCAACCTCCCAGACCAGATGGATCAAAGAATCCCAGAATCCCAGACTGGTTTGGGTTGGGAAGAAGCTCCGAGATCACCCAGTACCAACCCCCTGCCATGGGCAGCGACACCTCTCACCAGACCAGGGTGCCCACAGCCCCATCCAACCTGCCCTTGGGCACTGCCAGGGATGATGGAGCAGCCACAATCTTCTCAGGCAACCTCTTTGAGGGCCTCAGCCCCTTCACAAGGAGGGATTTCTGCCTCAGATCTGAGCCAAACCTCTCCCCATGGAGCTGGAACCCAGCCCCCTTGTCCCTGCATCAGAGTCCCTTGGAAAAAGTCCCTCTGCAGCTTTCCTGGAGCCCCTGCAGGGACTGGAAACTGCTGTAAAGTTCCCTCGGAGCTGCCTTCTCTGCAGCTGAACAGCCCCAGCTCCCTCAGCCTGTCCCCAGAGCAGAGGGACTCCAGCCCTGAGATCACTCTCATGGCTCTACTCCAACAGCTCCAGGTCCTCCACAAAGAACAGACAACAAAGCCTCTCCTCTCCCTCTCTCCCTGCTTCAAATTGCAGCATCACAGGCGACACCTGCACCCTGCTCCAGGAGAGCAAACGGCTGGGAGGAAAAGCCAGTGTGCAAAGACAACCAACAGACTTCCCTGTGGGAAGAGCACAGCCAAGCCGAGCGGCTGGAACACGTTCAAGGGACCAAGGCAGTCAGTTCTGCATCCCTAGAGCTGGCTGAGAGGAGATGGAAAGACCTCAGCACAGTCCAACTTGGTTACTCTTCCGGGAAGGAAAGCACCCTCTGCAGAAGGATGTTTTGTGGATGCTGGGGTTTTTAATGTCCCTCTCGAGTGCTCAGCTGGGCCCAGCTGGCTCCTTCCACCCAAAGTGCTTGTGAAAGCCACCACACGAGGCCAGGGAACTGCAGAAGACCTGGGATCTGGTGACCTCACATCCTTCGGTGATGAACGATCGGTGCAAGCAACAAAGGGAGGAGTGGGAACCAGAGGTCACCCAGGTGACACCTTCCTTGCTCCTGGAAGCGCTCAGACCTCAGCCCCCACCTGAAACCCCTGGATGGGCAACAGTGCTCCTGGGTCACAGACATCAGTGATTTGGTGCTCTCTGGTCTCCGCAACAGGCGTCAGGAATCAATTCCCCAGCTCCATCAGCTGCAGAGCCACACGGTACTGGGGTTTATTTTAATCGCTCTGCTTGCTAATTCCACAGGGTGCCACCTCATCCCTTTTGTGCTAAGAAATCACCTATTGTTCCCTATTCCCCTCTCCTTGCCTACTCATCACTCCAGAAACTCCGCCACCTCTTCCCTGAGCTGAGGGGTTCCAGCCCCTTTCACCTCCCCTCTGATGGAGAGTGGTCCCTGCCTTGGGTCCCCCTCACGAGCTGCCTTCTTACCCAGGTGGGCAAGCAGCTGCTCAGGGCACTGCCAGGCCACGGGCTGTCACAGCACACGCTCTTTTCAGCCAGCTCTCCATTTCAGTCCCATCCTCACACCCTCTGTGTCTCATCAGCTGCTGCCGAGGTCTCCCCGGTGGCTCCAGCACCCCTTTGCAGGAGGCAGCTAGGAGCTCCCACAACTTCCAACCTGAGAGGCAGCAGTGGCCAGAAAGCCTTTAGGGTCAGAGAGATGAGCAGTGGAGTGCCCAGGGCTGGCACCTCTCTCCAGTTCTGGTCCCAGGCCCCCTGAGACCTGATCAAACTCTACCAGAGTAGAGACCAGAGCAGGACTCATCTCCTGACAGCAGGGTCTGGCAAACAGCTCCCCTTCTCAGAGCTCCTTTAGTCATCACCAGCAGCTCTAAGGGCTGGAGCTGGGCTCCTCAACAGCTCCTTCTGTCAGCACCAGATCATGACAGCATTAACCAGCTGCTCCTAGGACACAACCACATCCTCCTGCTCCCCAGCACCCACAGTGGGATCCTGAACCTTGGCAGAAGCCAAGCACAGGGGGCTGCTGAGGGCTGGGGGAGGCAGGAGCTCAGATTTTACCCTTCCAGGTCCTTACAGAACCATGGGTATCGCTTGGGTTGAAAACATCTTGAAGGTCTGAAAGAGGTGAGAGGTCTCAGCGGCGCTGCTCAGCACGAGCTCTCCACCGACCGCTCTGAAGGCACCTTCAGATAACAGGCAGGACTGCAGAAGCCTCTCCAGAAGAGGTTTCGCTCTCTCCCTCTTGCACTCCAGTTGCTATAGAGATGAAGGCTGCACCAGCCCAATGCAAATCACCCTTCTCCAGCCAGCCAGGCTGCAGCACCCCAAAAGCAGGGACCTCCCCAGAGCCAGCACAGCACTCAGGGACCCACTCCCCATCCCCATGCCTGACCATCCAACTGCTGGCAGAATGGAAACCAGCTCCTTGCTGGCTGCACAGCGCTGGGCACCTCAGAGGGCCATGAGCACAGGGAACCTGGGTGCAGAGGAGGTGCTCAGGGGGTGGGGGGAGGTCCCAGGGCCTGAGGGATCCATGGGGAGCACGAGCTCTGCTCACGCTGCCAGCAGGGATGAGCTCTGAATGGGACCCAGAGAAGGACCACCAACCTGTCTCCCTGGGGAGTCAGTCAGGCACTGCTCTCTCACATCTTGGGGGAAAGGAGAAGCAACCCCGGTGATTCCTACCCTAAATGACACAGGGGTGCTGGGCTTCCTCAGCTTGGAGGTGGCCACCTCACTGGGGGGGCTTGTACAGAAGAGAGGAGATTCCTGGAGGTGCAAGAGGATGGGACAAGAGGCAGTGGCCACACACTGAAGCACAAGAGCTTACAAGGAGGTTCACAGACAACCCCCTCACCCCACAAACAAAGACTGGGACACAGGACTCACCCCAAAACCCAGTGAGGCTGTGGGACCTCCCACCCTGGAGACACACAAATCCCATCTAGCTGGCCCCGTTCCAAGCAGCTGCATCTGCTAGAGACCTCCAGACCCCACTCTGAAGCTAAATCACCCCCTAACTCTAGGTGAGGACGCATGGGCCAGTATCTAACGGCACCGAAAGCCCTGCTGAGAGGCTCTGCCACATCTCCCTCTCCCGAGAAGAGGCCCATCCAGATGGCCCGTGGATCCCCAACCACTGTAATCGCTCTCCCTGGTCAACTAATCCCCCTGATTGACTAAAACAAATCCTGAATTGTCTCGAGCTCCCAGCAATTCCCCTGCCCAGCTGTGCTGTGCGGAGAGGGCTCTCTCTGCTCCACAGAGTTAATTTCCCATCACTTTAATCTCCTTCCCTTAACATCGTTCATCAGAGAAGTTGATTCCCCGATGACGGCCGCTTTCAGCAGGAGCAAGCTCAGACCTCACCACCCTCCTCTGCCTTATTCCCATTTCAGGCTACACCAGGATCCCTGCGCTCCTCATCCGCAGAGGAAGGCTCCCATTGCCCTCTGCTGACCTCGACTCCAGGCAGCCTCCTGCTCTCGGCTTCCCCTGCTGCAGTTCTGCTTCTCAGAAGCATCAGAGAGAAGCGGGGACCGGCCCCACCACTAGCTCAGCCGAAGCTCCCTCCCAGCTCTCTGTGTATCATGATGGTTCAGCTTCCCCAGAGGCCGATCCCACAGCAGAAAAATCCCTTCCCGAGTCTCCATCCCTCTCGTGTTCCCACCTCCACCCTCCTCACCTTCCTCAGCCAGAAAGCAGCAGATTACATACCCTACCCCGCTCTGCCGCTCCGCCGCGTGGATGCTGTTCCCCGCTCCGCTGCTCAGGGCATCCATCCAACCCCCCCAACTATTCCAAAGGCTTTTCCTTCGATCTCGAGTCACTTGTGTGTAATTTTCTCGAGTACTTTTAGGTTGTTCCTCAAACACTGTCATTATGTTAATCTTCTCCCACGTCTGAGACCTCCAGTGAAGTCAGAGATGATGGAATAAGAACTCTCCTGCAAATCATGTTCGGCGACGTGCTGCAGCGATCTCGCAGCACCTCCGTAAGCTCCTCATTTCTGCTTTTAAGGAATCCACTAGCCCTGGTGTTTAGGGGGTTTTTTATAGAAGCGGGGGAAAAAAATCTGCTTGGTTTAGTCTATTTCTGAAGATGACCCCAGATCCTCCAGGCGAACCCTCTCAGCATCCTCTTGCCAGCCGCCCTGCAGCCACCAACTGCCTGCTATCAAGTCCAAGTCCCACTCCCACCCCACTGAGCTGACACAGCCCGTGGGGATGGCTCTGCTTCCCCCCCCTCCGCCTCCCCGTTCAGCTCCAGGCACCAGCTGCAGCTCCAGGCTCTGCCCTCCTCACAACAGAGCCCAGAACCTTCCTCAGAACCAGTGCCTCAGCCATGGGGTGTGGAGGAGGTAAGGTCCCACCGCCCACCTCAGACAAGTGCTGGAGAGCCCCCAGCAAGGCCAGTGCCTGGCCATGAGGGTGGTCACAGAGGTGGCCACTTGTTCCACCTCACAGCAGAGGAGGTTACGGTGCCCTTCTGCGCTCTGAGCCAGTCTCTACGCTTCAAGGGACTGCTTTCTGTCCCCCGTCAGCACGCTGCAGGCACTGTGATGTGGCAGTAGCTGAGAGCACAGCACCCCCTTCTCCAGGAAAGCCCAGCACCCTTCCTCCTCCACTGCAAGAGAGACCTTCAGAGCGCTAGAGTCACCCAGCGCTGGGAACACGAACGGAACAACCCTCACTCAGGGCTGCTAGAGGCAGAGACAGTGCCTCTGGCTCAGGAAGCCTGAGCAGCAGATCGCTGCAGGCAACAGTAATAGCTGGGGTTGCCTGCTCCCCCTCTCCTAACTCCTCACACCACAACACACAGTTCTGGCCTGGGGGACCCGCCGTGAGCTCCACACCAGCTCCAGAGCAGCCGTCCTGCACTCAGCGATGCTCCCCACTGTGGAATCCAGCTAAAACCCCCCAACGCATCCCAGTGCCACCCCCCTAAACCTGCTGAGCCCCTGGGTTTTTGCAGCTCCTGTCAGCGCTGTCACTGGGATCCCAGCAGGTCCCAGTCATCATGCTCTGGCAGAGCTGGACCACGAGCTGCAGGGAAACAGGGATGAGTGGTTCCAGAAGAGGCTCCACATCCTCCTGACACAGAGTTAACCCTGGAGGAGCTCAGTCTGAGGAGTCTCAGCTCCTACAGAAAACAGCCCACAGCTCTGAGCACCTCTCGGCTCTCTCTGCCAACTTTTCAAGCGGTGGGGAAGCCCAAACCCACGGAAGGGTTTGCAGACGTGGGAGATGTGCAGATCTGAACAGAGAGGCTCACCAGGACCTCCTCCCCTCTGCTCTCTGCTCCTTTCCTCGTGGTTCCCAACCCCCTGTTTGTCTTCCAGGTCTGGGTTGGAACCAGTGAGTCCCAAGCCCTGTTGCTGCTGGGCTGAGGCTGGTCCGACGTGGTCACTGCCCATCACACACCCCCACTGCTGGGGTCATTCAGTCACTGAGACCCCCTCCTCACCTACTCCTTGGCCTGTTCTTCTGGATGGCCCAGCGATGAGAAGAGGTTGTCACCATGGTGTCAGCTCCCTCCTCCTCAGCAGCGAGGAGGAGCAGATTTAACAGGCAAGAGCACCCCTCAGCGTCTCTGCCGGCGTGTGTCACCCCACGAGTGCTCCGAGGAACCAGTGTTCCCACTGAGTGTCTGCCAGCCCAGCTCGACAAACCCACCCACCCGCTCTTCAGGCTCCAGGGATGGAACTTGGCCTCAGCCACTCGTTTTACTCATTTCCTGCTCTTCCAGACCAAGAGCAGCCAGCATCCCCAGCACAGACCTTCTGGGGGCTCCCTGAACCGCCTTTCCCCCACTGTTTTACTTCTCCTTCCTGAGTCTCAGCAGTGTTTTTCTGCCCATCACCAGTTAAGGTTAAGAACAGCCCCAAGGAAGCATCAGGGCACTTCTGAGCACCAAACCAAGCTGCACCTGATACTGGGGGTGAAAAGCCCTCGGAGCCACAGAGACAGGTCTGGGGCAAGCAGCTCAGTGATGCACAGAGCCTTCACTGCTCTGCTCGTAAGCTCTGACACTCCGGTGTAGCTGTGGGTTTGTACTGGGAAGTCTCACTGCTTGCTCTTGCCACCCCATAAGCAATAGTTCCCGTCTACTACAGGGACTGACTCCCACACCATCACTCGCCAACAAAGAACCCCAGTGCCCAAAGCGTGGCACTGAGCCCCATCAACCCTAAACTGCCCTCCCGAGGCCAACCATCCCAAAGTGACCTCCTGAGGCCAACTGATCCTAAAGTGGCCTCCTGAGTCCAACTACTCCAAAGTCACCTCCTGAGTCCCACCAGTCCCAAACTGACCCCCCAGAGTCCAACCAGTCCCAAAGTGACTTCTGAAGTCCAACCACCCCTAAAGTGACCTCCCAAGTCCAACCATCCCAAGGTGACTTCCCGAGTCCAACCACCCCTAAAGTGACCTCCCGAGTCCAACCATCCCAAACTGACTTCCTGAGTCCAACCGATCCTAAAGTGACCTCCTGAGTCCAACCGATCCTGAGTCCAACTACCCCAAAGTCACCTCCTGAGTCCCACCAGTCCCAAACTGACTTCCTGAGTCCAACCACCCCTAAAGTGACCTCCTGAGTTCACCTACCAGACCTGTTCCTACAGACCAGCCTCCTACCAACACATCTACCAGCCACAAGCCCTCGAGACCAAGCCCAGCCCATCACTGGCTTTCATGACTGATTCCCCATGGATCCTGACCACCTTCCCACGGTGTGTCTCCATGACGAGGTGAGAACTCTCCATCGCCCCAGAGCAGCACATCCAACGGGCTGCAGGGACAGATGTCCTCATGCCACCCACTGCACAACCATATCCTCCTCTGTTCCGCTTCAGAGCAACCTGTAGCTGCCTCTGCATCCACCACATCACCTCCCGTCAGCAGAGCAGACCACAGAGCCTCCAGAACGTCTGTTCCTCAGCTGAGACACAAGCTGCAGCTCCAAGGCTGGATTCACCACCACCTTAGCTAGTGCTTGGTGAGGGAGCTGCGCTGTCTATGAAGAGGGGAGCTCCCTGCAAGGCAGAGGCGCCGGCACTTACCTGTGAGAGGTGAAATTGTCGTAGGAGCCCACAGTGTAGTGTCGGAAGAGACGTTTTGTTCTGTCTTCTCTGGTTTCTACGAGAGAAAAGACACATCAGCAAGTGAAGGCTGCAGGAACCCGTCCCCATCCCCGCTGTCCCACGTGAGCAGAGGGAACCCCATCCTCGTGAGCAGGCAGTGATGCCCTGCAGCCTGTGAGCAGCTCTGTGCCAGCGTGGCCAGGCCCATGCACGCTCGTATAGACCGGAGAATCGGTGCTGCTGAACCTGCAGCCGGGTGCCAAGAGGGCAGCTAGTTCCCTCCCTTGGTCTCTTTGGCCCCGTGGAGCTTGTGCACCTCGCTGCAGAGGGATGTGGCTCCACAGAAGAGAGGTACTAGCCCTGGGAGCCCTCCTGCAGGAGTTATAAGGAAGGAAAGCCAAGACCCCGGCTACCACCCATCTACTCAGGACCCTTCAAGGGTCAAACTCCTGTGGAGTCACACGAGCAGCGAGAAAACCCCCCCAGCGTGCTCAGTGGAGCCAACACCAAGAGGTCGGAGCCTCCCCGGGTGCTCAACCCAGGGCTAAGGACAGGATAGTGCAACACCCTGGAGACACTCTGCTGCTAAGGGCTTATGAGGAGACAGAGCAGTGAGTTAGCCCAGATGTTAACTCTCTTTTCTGAGACAGGAGGAAACGGCCTCAGTAGCAGCCCCCAACCCACTGCGTGACCCAGGAGGACTATGGCACAGCCAACTCACTGATGCCAGTCTATGGTACAGCCACCAAGACTGTGGCACAGCCGTCTGGACTATGACACAGCCATCTCACAGAGAGCAGCCCCTCCAGAGCTCTGCAGAGCAATGGACTTGGGCTAGTCAGATCGCTCCACTGCTCTGCTCCTGGAAGCCCCAGTGCTGCTCAGCTGGCCACAGCAGCAGCTGGGCTGTGGGGTCAACTGAAGCCAACAGGTCCCTGTGCACCCAGTAGGGTGGGTGGAGAGGGAATGGGCAGCAGGGAGGAGTAACTGAGGAGAGTCAAGTGTGGATGGGACCCAGCTGTCTCCTTCAGCAGGGACCAACTCTGCATCCAAGGAGCAGCAACCCAGTAATCAACTGCCTTCCATGAGAGGGGATCAGCCTGTGGGAGGGGGCTGTGAACGCAGGAGGGCAGCTTGTGCTGGAGACCCCAAGGGCTCTGCACGAAGCCCAGCCAGCTGCACTTGCAAAGCTCCATGCTCCATGTCTCCCCATCACACGGAGCCGTCGCTGCCAGCAGAGGGAAACGCTGCCACAGCAGCCGCAGCCAGCATCCCACTCCGGCTCACACAGAACCCCTCCAGATCCCACACTGCTGGCACCCCGTGCTTTCCCCTCACTGTTATTTTCGTGCTCCTTGCAGCTTGGTTTGCCTTTAGTTTTGCTTTTTAACTCAACTGCCCGCGGAGCTGAGGAACAGCCCTGCTGTGCTAGCACCGACACCCCCAGAGTAACCCCCTGTGCTTGACGGCCCCGGGTCCCAACGTGGGGCAGAGAGATGATCTACAGGGTGCAGGAAGAAAACATCTCACAGTCCCACAGCACTGATGAGGCTGGACAAGATCTTAAAGATCATCCAGTCCAACCTAAAACCAACCAAGCCAACCTAACATCTGACATCTAGCTCATGGCACTCAGCACCTCATCCAGCCTGACCTTGAACACCTCCAGAGAGGGTGAACAGCCACCTCCATGGGCAGCCCGTTCCAAACCGGATCACTCTCTCAGTGAGAAACCTTTTCCTATTGTCAAGTCTAAACCTCCCCCGATGGAGCTTAAGACTGTGACCCCTTGTCCTGTCTGCAGTGTCCANAGGTGCGGTCTAACCAGTGCCGAATACAGGGGGAGGAGAACCTCCCTCTCTGCTGGCCACACCGTTCCTGATACAGGCCAGGATGCCATCAGCCCTCTGTCCTGTTCATACAGCCATACTTTTAACTGTTGTTTCTGCCCCCTTCACCTCGCTACTGCCCATCTCCTGGTTCCCAGGCTGTGCAGTGCCCTGGTCTGTGACCCACGAGCAAACACGTGTGTGGGGTTCATGCTCAAGTGTGGGGATCTGTACCACGGGACATGCAGCAGCATCGCAGAGGTGACCACAGGTGCCCTGGCCACGGGTGCACAGCAGCCCCACCATGATGCTAAGGACCCCGGTCTCCCCACCGTGCAGCCCAGGACATCCCCGTGCCAGGAGCAGTCCCCCGTGACCCGATCGGCTGCTGCAGCCCCATGCCTTTACCTAATTCAGAGGGAGGTTTTGTGGAGCCTGGTGGCACCAGGAGGGCTGATGGCCTCCCACGAATCCTCCGATGATGTAGTTGTCCACCAAGCCCCATCCCTGTAGTCCTGGGAGAAACTGTCTCAAAGAGCCAAGGAATTAATCTCACTGGGAAGAAGTAGTACTGGACCAAGAAACTGAGGGGTTAGGGACTGTACCACACCACAAACTGTTAAAGGAGATGAAATCCTTGCACAGGCACCACCTGAGGCAGATCCTACCTCTCTCAGTAGCCACCACCGAGCTAGAAAATCTCAGCTCCCAGCTGGACTCTACCCCTGGCAGTGCAACCAGCCCGCTGGGGCCAGAAGGAACAGGAGGCACCAGGGGTTCTTGGGGTGATGTACAACTGGATCCTTCCCAATGGGCAACGAGACACCACAGAAGGGCTAGGGAGAGCCCAGAACATCAAGACCAGCCAGGTGGGTCTGTGAACAGGGTGCAGCCACAACTGTCCTGGCAACTGGGGAGGCCAAACCTCGAGTACTGGAGACAGTTTGGGTACCCCAGTACAGGAAGGGCAGTGAGGGGCTGCAGTGGGGCCAGAGATGGTGAGGAAGGGTCTGGAGAGCAAACCTTGTGAGGAGGCAACTGGGGGAGCTTGGGGGGTTTAACTGGAGAGAAGGAGGCAACTGCAACTGCCTGAGCTTCAGGAGGGTGGAGAGAGCTGGGGGTTGGTCTCTTCTCCTGAGGAACAAGAGACAGGAGCAGAGGAAACAGCCTCAAGCTGCCCCAGGGGAAGCTGAGGTTGGCCCTGAGGAGAAACTTCTTCCTGGAAAGGGTCCTCAGGCCTTGGCAGAGGCTGCCCAGGGAGGGGTTGAATCGCCATCCCTGGCTGGGTTTCCCAGTGGGGGAGATGTGGAGCTCAGGGCCAGGGTTTGGGGTGGGATGGGATGGCTGGGGTCAGGGCTGGACTCGAGGAGCTTGGAGGACTTTTCCAACCTGAACTATCCTGGGATTCTCAGCAACTTGACTGGATGTCCCAAACCTTAATAGAGGGGAGCAAGATAGGGAAGGGAGGGGGAAGAAGGGCTCCCAGTGCAGCTCTGCCCCAGCAGGTGATGTCATCCACCTTCTCAATCTCACATGAACATCTCTACTGTGAGATGGCCCTGTGGTCCCCTCAGCGCCCTGGGGTAGGGTGAGGTTTGCTGAGCAAACCCTGCTCAGATAGGCACCTCCTGCCTCCAAAAGCCTGCTCCCCCAGTGCCAAGCACCTGGGCTTCAGTCCCTTCTCCCTCTTCTCCACGTACCTCCTCCTCCCCTGGCTCTGCACACGTATGCATCACCACCAGTCCCTCATCTGCAAACACCTCCATCGATCCCACTCCAGAGAGCAGGCAGGGATGTGGTGACAGCAGCTGGATTTATGGGCTGTCCAGGGCCCCACAGCTCCTTTTCTTCCTCACTCCTAAAAATAGCAGCTGCCAGCACGAGTTTAATGGAGCCGCCACGGAGGCTCAGGAGACCACAGCTGATGGATGGAGAGGAGCGACTCGCTTGGAGAGGTGTGGAGGGAGGCTCTGTCTTTAGAGAGGAAGGAGCAGGAGGACAGCAGGAGAGTGCAGTGGGACGGGCTCATCTGGATGCCCAAAGGGGCAGCAGGAAAGCAGGGGAAGCAGGACCAGGGACACTGAAGGTTGTCTCAAGGGGTGGGACTGGGCTGGCGACAAGGTGAATGAGAGACACTCTCTCCCTCCCCAGGAGGGGAAGGGCCATAGAGACACAGGCATTGGAAAACAGACTCACAGAGTCACTGAGGCTTGTAGAGCTCTCCAAGATCAGCCAGTCCAACCAATCACCCCAAACCCTGCTCCCCAGTGCCAGTCCTACTCTTTTCACGATGGATTTGCTGTCTGTTCAGCAATGACCTCAACCTGCAGGAGCTGGGAGGAAAACAACAGCCCTGTGAAGTAAGTGCAGACCCAATACTGAAGCCACCCCTGCAGCAGCTGCACCACCATCCTTCAAGCTCCTTAAGCTAGGGTGGTCCCCACTGGGCTCAGTGGCAGACACAAACCCAGCACACGACTGGATTCAGGAATCCCAGAGTCATTCAGGCTGGAAAAGCCCTTCAAGCTCCTTGAGTCCAACCCTGACCCCAGCTGTCCCATCCCACCCCAACCCCTGGCCCTGAGCTCCACATCTCCCTAACTGGGAAACCCAGCCAGGGATGGCGATTCAACCCCTCCCTGGGCAGCCTCTGCCAAGGGCTGAGGGCCCTTTCCAGGGAGAAGTTTCTCCTCAGGACCAACCTCAGCTTCCCCTGGGGCAGCTTGAGGCTGTTTCCTCTGGTCCTGTCGCTTGTTCCTTGGAGAAGAGACCAACCCCGGAAAGCTGGGATCGAGGGCAGAAGGACAGACCCTCCTTTGACCCTGACCACTGATGTTAGGCAGCCCCTCCTCATGGAAAGGGTGGCAGACACTGGAACAGACTGCCCAGGGCAGTGGTGGAGTCCCCATCCCTGGAGACATCTAAGACAGGACTGGATGTGGCACTCAGTGCCCTGGTCTAGCTGCTTGTGGTGATGTTAAAGGCTGGGCTTGATGATCTCAGAGGTCTTTCCCAGCCTCAACAATTCCGTGTGAAGACGAGAGGTAAGAAGAGCAAGAGAGCCGATCCTTGTGATCCTTCAGCTTTAAATCCAACCTCTATGGGCTGGAACACTCTCTCGACCAGTACAGGGTCACCTGTCCTGTCTAACCCTCCCACCAGCTGCAGCCTCTCATTCAGTGCCCCACAAGGTGTCTGTTCCAGCAGTAACTACCATCTCCACAGGAGCCCAGCGTAAGCAAGAGCCCTCCTGCATCCCAGCCCTTCAAGATACTGAGCTGACAAGCAGATCCACTGAGGGGAGTTAGCTCTTGTAACCTAAACCAGAGCAGTCTGCCAGTAAATACATCAGGCAAATGCACAGGAGCACTGACACCCCAGCACCGGACACAGGCAGTCTGGATGGGCCAGAGAAAAGCCTCTGGGGGAGCAGCAGCTCCCCCCCACACACACACTGACTGGCCAGAGGGTCCTGGTCCAGCTGAGGAGAAGCTCAGGTGCCTTTCCCAGGCACCCTCCTGCAACAGGGTTATCCCCACGCTCTCCTCTCCCAGGGACCAGCATTGGGTTGCAAACAAATCCAAGCTCCAAACTGGCTGGGACTGTGTGAGCAGGCTGGTTTGTGTCCACAGAACCTGGGAGCCCCTTTTCTAAAGGCTTCTCAGGGTTTCAGTCCGTTTAATCCTATTAAATGCAAGGTGCCTCTAATTACCGGCAGCAGCCTCCCCTCCATCAGCTCTTCCTGACCAACTGCTCTTGCAGCAGCACGCTCACACCCAGCACCCCAAGGGGAGCATGGAGAAGAGTCCCCACCTACTGAACCTTGCAGCCAGCAGCCTTAACAACCATGGGCTGATGCCCTTTGGCCAGCAGTGGACACCTGCAGCGCAGTCCCGGCTGGAGAATGACCATCACTGGTGGGAGGTGATCACTCCAGTCCCTGGTGCAGCAGAGGGACCTCAGAGTTATCCCGCAGAGCTGCACCAACCTGCCTGAGATGTCAAGGTCACAGCACAGAGCCACCAGGAGATGAAGGGCTGAGGGAAGGAGAAACTGGCTGGACTCTGTCTAGGCAGAGGGTCTGAAATAGACTCTACCCTCAAAGCTGAGGTGGCAATCAAAAGTAGCCCCCAGGCAAATCAGAGATGTGGTATCAGGGCTAGGAAAGGCTCCTGGAGAGCACAGACACCTCTCATGGTAGCAGTTATGGGGGGGCTCACAGATGCCCTCTCTCAGTGCAGAGCAGCGAGTCACTGAGTCTGAACTCTGTCATCACCCTGGCAGCGACACCTCATCCAGCCTAAGGGATGGCTGCTCTCACCCCCTGGCAGCCGCTGGACCACAGGCCTGACTGACTGTTCCCAACACCACAGGAACAGCCAGAGCCAGGAGCACAGGCAGCAGGAGCCTCCAGAGCTGAGGAGGGGTCTGCTGCTGCAGCAGCAGTGCACGTCCCAGATGCAGAGTCCCAGCCCCTCTGTTGCTGCCCATGGTGGGTCTCATCCCCGCATCCCACCCCGTGCTGCCGAGTGGGCTACTGAGCAGATGCCACCACGATCCCCAGCACAGCCTCTCCTGGCTCTGTGCCAGGCAGCCCATCTGGCTTGGGTGGCCCTGAGCGCTGCTGGTGAGAAGAAGGGGATTATTCCTGAAGAGGAGAGGCTGAGCTTTGCTGACAGGGGAAGGACATCCAGTGCCTCAGAACAGAGTGGAGCCCAACGCTCCTTCACACAGGGTGGATCAGATGCTGCAGGGTGTCTCTTCTCACTGTGACCAGCGCTGGGTGCTGCTTCCTGGTCCCACTGTGGATAGGGCTCTGCCATGAGCCCTGTCCTGATGCAGAGAAGCATAGAAACACAAGAACCCCAGGCTGGGTGGGGTTGGGAGGGTGCTCAGAGCTCCCCCAGTACCAATTCCCTGCCATAGGCAGCCCACAGCCCCATCCAACCTGCCCTTGGACACTGCCAGGGATGATGGAGCAGCCACAGCCTCCCTAGGCAACCTGTTCCAGGGCCTCAGCCCCCTCACAGGGAGGGATTTCAGCTTCAGATCTCAGCTCAATCTCCCCTCCTGGAGCTGGAACCCATCCTCCTTGTCCTGTCACTACAGGACAGCCCTTCTCCAGCTCTCCTGCACCCCTTTCCTATGCCGCTCAGCATCCAGAAACCCCTGAAGAATAACACTCCCCCTCCTCAGAGGCTGCCAGGAGGGGGAATTCCTGTCCCTGCAGCACCTGACCAGCTGCCCAGGACCTGTCTGGGGGGGAATCTCATGGCTAAGGAATTCACAGCCGGCCCATGACTGACCTTTATCCCGTGAACTTCAAACCAGCCCTTTCCCAGGAGCAAGTCCAGCCGAAAGCCATGCTGCCCCTTCTCTGCTGAGGAAGCTCTTGCCTGTCTGCACAGCAGATAAGGAGGAAGCGTGTGTGATGAGCTCCAGGTGCTCCCAGGAGATGATCCCATTAGCCCCTCCTGCTCTTAATTGATGGTTCTACTCAGCAGCCCTCGATGCAGCCTCTCACAGGGAGGTACCAGCCCGTGAAGGTGATGTCCAGCAGGTCTCCACAGCTGTTCCATCCTACATCTCTGCCACAAAGCTAACCCAGAGGTGCCCCCAGGCAGCTCCAGTTGGTTCTGACTGAGCTGAAGCTCTTGGGGTGGATGCTGTCTGACTCTGCCTCCCTCCAGTGTGGGGGCAAGGTGCTCAGGGCAGGCTCCCCAGCTTCCTGGAGGTGGGATAACAACCCAATCCGAGTACAGAGCTGCTTCTTCTGGCTTGATGCTTCATTTGGTTGGGTGTTTGATTTGGTTTTTCCAGAGATAAAACAGCTCTGCAGGGCTCAGAGCCAGAGGGAAGATCTAGCTGTGAGGGCAGTGATGGCCTTTCCATCCCTGGAGGGTCAGAGCCAAAGGGAAGATCCAGCTGTGAGGGCAGTGATGGCCTTCCCACCCCTGGAGGGATCCAAACCAGGGAGATGTGGGGTGAAGGGCAGGGGCCAGCGAGGCCCTGGCAATGCTGGGGGAGCAGCTGGACTCGAGGAGCTCAAAGGGCTTTTCCAACCCAATCAGTCCCGTGATTCCATTTGTGCAGAAGGTCTCCACTGGGCAGCACTGAGACAACGAGGGGCTTCCTCCTCCAGTGAACTCTGCTGCCATGAGACCAAGATAGCTCTGGTAGCCATGGGCTTTGCCCGGTGCTGGGGAGGAGATGGCTTCAGGAGGACACACGGAGGGTTACTCGTGCCAACAGGCTGAACCCCCTGTCCTCAGACACATGGACAGCCGTGCCACCCTGCTGAAGAACAGCGTTGTGCCTCTCCTCAGCGTGAGGAGAGTACCACAACAAGCAACTGTCACACCACGCCTGGCTGGTTCTGGTGGAGTCAGGGCTCCAGAGACAGTAAAACCACCCTGGAGATACAGCCGTGGCCAGGCCTGTGGAGGTAGTAGTGCCCACAGTCCCCAGAACAGCCTGCACTGCTTCTGGATCTTCATCAGAGCCCGTGACGTCCAGAAGGGGATGCAAACAGGGCTGTGGCCAACCTTCCACACGGAGGGAGGGTGTCTGGGCATCCAGCAAGAGGATCACACCGGAATGGCTCTGGAGGATGCTCTTCTGTCCCTAGCATCTGATCTACCTGAGTCCTGACCTAAAGACTTGGCTTAACTAGACCTTCAAGAGCAGTTTGCACCATGAGACCACAGAGATCAATGGTCTCTGGCACTGGCTCTGTTTTTAGGGCCACAGGTTTGGCTGGGGTGGGGACGAGCCAGATGGCCACAGCAGGGTCTGTGATGAGCAACCCGGAGAGGGTCACAGCAGCTACGTGGGGACAGACGCCCCAGAGCACCTGGATGTGCAGAGACACAAGATACCTGTGTCCTGCTGAAGAGGTTGCCTCTGCAGCGTGGGGAGCCCCTTGCCCCTGGGGAATCCCTCTTTGCTCTGAGAACAGTGCTGTCCCAACACCTGCCCTGAGAAAGGGCCACCAGGAGCCAAGAGGGGAAGCCGCCAGCGAGGTGTGCCCCTGCAAAACCTCACGGCCAAGCTGTTAGACCCCCCCCAAACCCAACAGCACAGCCAACCCAGAAGCTGGTGCCAGCTGTGGGGACTGTGGGCACCCACCAGGCCATGGCACACCATCCCAGCCCTCAGCCCTTGCAGGGCATCTAGCGGACTTGCCCCTAAAGCAGTCCAGCACTTCCAGCAAGCCCTGGGCCACTGAGCAGGGAGCAGCAGGGCAGAGGCAAGCTGAGTCAGCAGCCAGCGCTTCAGGGCTGAGTGAGGATGCCTTGTGCTGTGGCAGCAGGAACGACACCGTCCCGGGGTGCCTGTTAAACCCCGAGAGGACTTGATGATTTCATTATTTGATTTGGCTGTTGGTTTTGATACGAATCAAATAGCAGATGCCGGGCCAGCTCGTCTAGACCGGGCTTTTGCCAAGAAAGGTTGGACCAGCTGATGGTTGAGGTCCCTTCCAACCTAGGATTCTATGAAATGGATGAGTAGTTGTATTCTGCCTTTGCAGCAGACCAGCTGCCAAGTCATGGAGCAGGGCTGGGCTGCCTGAGGGAAACTCAGTGCCCCCCACGCAGGGAAAAGCAGGGAAGCCAGGTATGGGCAGGACTGGCATCGTCTAACGCTGCTGAGCCACCCAAACAACAGCACAAAGGATGTCCAGGAGGTATCGGCAAGGAAATCCTACTGCACCAGCTGAGCAGCCTTCCAGGGTCTTAGAGTCGCCTTCCAGTCCCTGAAGGGACCCTCCAGGGAGGCTGCAGAGGGACTCTTCCCAAGGGGATCCAGCCACAGGACAAGGGGAAATGGTTTGAAACTGAAGGAGAGGAGGTTCAGACTGGATCTGGGGAAGAAGTTCTTCAGTGCAAGGGTGGGGAGACTCTGCAATCGATTGCCTGGAGAGCTGCTTCCTGGAGGTGTTCAAGGCCAGGTTGCATGAGGCCTTGGGCGACCAAGTCTGGTTAAGAGGTGGTCCCATGGTAGCGGGGTTGGGGAAGGTGAGCTCTGAGGTCCCTTCTGACCTGCCCCAGCCTGGGATCCTGTGATTCCAGGGCTATCAACCTCACTGCTATAAACTGTCTTTAAGACATCAACCCAAAGACACCCGCTGTGACACCTGACAGCACAGAGCAGCAGACTCCCAGGGCTGGAGCCACCAGCCTGGCATGCAGGTGGCAACAGGAAGCCCCAACTCCCATTCAGAATTCCAGAGCCTATCCTGCTCTGGAGCAGGATGCAGAACCCAGTGTTACCCTGCTGAGAGCCCCTGGCCAGCAACTTCTCCCCAGCCAGGCTGCCAGAGGCAGCAGAGCAAACCTCTGCTCCAGGGAGCCTCCTGTGCTCTATCAATCACTCAATACAAATGCTGAGTCCAAGCTCCCTCTGCCAGAGGACAGACTGCCAGGACATGGGTTTTCTCTTTAAATTGAAGTCAGGCTGCAGACTTAAGGCAGCCCAGCCCAGCAGAACCCACACAGCTGCTCCTCTTGCCTTTCAAACCGCTCTAAGACAACCCCGTGCCCACGCCTGGGCATCACAGTGCCAAGGAGAGCGACAGGCTGAGAGAGTCAAGGGGTTGATGCTCAGGAAGTCCTGCTGCTCTGGATTGTTCCTTCACAGCCCCCGACCCATCACCCCATGGAGCATGGTGGTTGGGCTCACACCCACTTCTGCAGAACCTAAGCCTGAGCCCTAAAACCCAGCAGCAAAGCCACAGATGGATCCTAAGAGGTCAAACCAGTGAGAAGGGCTCTGTCAGCACAAAGGGAAGGGGAAGTGAATTCAGAAGGGATCTCATGTCTCTCTGAAAAGGGGAAAGAATCACGAGCCACAGGCTGGTGGGGTTGGGAGGGACCTCTGGAGATCATCTAGTCCAACCCCCCTGCAGAGCAAACCTAACAGATAGCAGCTTACTGAAGCAGGAGGATGTTTCAGAACAGACAGGAGTTAGGGGAAGCACAACCAGGGGGGGAGATCCAGCAGGGAAACTGGATCAGGACTGGAAGAAAGACAGAGAATTTGGAGTCAAGAGAGTTTTTCAACCACTGTATAGAGGTGGCCAAGGACTTGCTCCAACCCCATGTGTGACAAGTAGGAGCTGGAGCTCTGCTGGAAGACTGGATGATGCACGAGGCCCAGGAGGATGAGGAGTAGATGGCAGATGAACTGGACCTGGATGCTGTTCCAGCAGCAGCTGCTTTCCCCTGGCAATCAATGCCATGCACTCTACAGCACACTGGCAGCAGGTCCTTCTGCTCCCGCTCCCCTGGGTCCTTGTGCTCCTCTGTAGCTCCAGCCAGGACAGCTGTTGGCTGTCGAGAGCCAAGCGTGCTTCTGAGCTGAGGGTGAAGAAATTCCTTACTCATTCTGTCAGGGAACTGTCAGCTTGTGAGTGCATGAAGAGAAGAGTCATTTCTCTGCAGCCAGGAGAGTGCTAGAAGAGCACTGACCATGAACAAGGCTCTCTCTGCTGCAGAGCTGCTCCTTCCACCACTCTCCACACAGAAGCAAAGGGCTATGAGGACATTATAGGCTGTGCCAGAAGTGGGGTGTAGCAGCACCTCCAGACTCTCCTGGTGCAGAGCCAGAGCCATCTCAGTGCAGAAGGCCACTGGCACGACGTCCATGGGAAATCCATGCTGGTCGTTCCATGCTTTTGCTCTCCTGTTCCCCACTTCTTCTGTCCCAAACTCAGACCTTTCTTCAGGGTGAAGCACCGAGTGCACGCTGGTGGGAGAAGAGCTCCAGCTTGGTCCATGCTGAAGTCCTTCCCCATGATCAAGTGAAGACACCAAGGGAAGGGAGAGAACTCGAAGCCATAAGCTGGCACACAGAAGGTCATGTCGGTCCCCAGATGCACCTGGCCCAGGAGCTGATGCTCTGGGTTCTGCAGGGGAGCCACCTCGCACACAGTCACCATGCTTAGTCCCTCATGGGATGCAGCCCAGCTGCTGTGGAGAGTCTGCACATCTGTCTTTTCACTGAGCGTTCTGCACCAGCACCTCAAATCGCTGCAAGAACCAAAGAGGGGGCTTCTCTCTGCAGGGGCTGCCAGGACAAGTGCTCCAGCTCGTGGCTGGACTCGTGCCGCTTTGTCTCCCAACCTGCCAAGCCCAGACAGGTGCCTCCTCAGGAGCTGCTTCCTGCTAGGAGCTCTCAGGGTTCAGACTCAGTGCTCGCTGCTCAGCCAGGGCTTCTCTTTTCCAGTCCTGGGAAGCTGAGCTGGCTGTTCTCACACTCTGCTCTCCATCCCTCCTCTCCCAGTGCAGTCCCTCTTCAAAAAGCAGTGACAGCTGCTGAGCTACAAGAAGGTACCTAGATGCTACCTGCAAACCCCACAACCAACGAGACTCAACCCATGTGAAGGGCCACAGGTGACACCAACAGCATCTCAGCTGCACCACTACCACTCCACATCATCACTCACACACGCACACAGACATTCCCCCCTACCCTGGGGGTGAGGCTGTATCACCCATTAGGTGTCAGTCCTACCCCAGTGTCGCCTTAGGAAGGGGTTCTCCACAGAACAAACCCCATCAGGCTGCAATGAAACAAAGAAGGTGGAAGAGGCAGCTGGTCCTCTCACATGCAGGACACACTGAGACGATGATGGGTGATGGGTACCAAAGCAATCTGACCTCCTCAAGGGCTGATGCAGACCTCCAGGAGAGAGGCGATGAGTTTGCTGTGGAGAACTGGAGAGCTGCATCTCATCGAGGAACCCCAAATCCATCACAGCCCTCCTCCTCCTCTGCAGCCTACACATTTCATCACCTGAGGTTGGCATCAGGGACCACGGAAGAACAACAGTGCCCTCTACCATAAAAGCAGCCAACAGCTCTGGCTGCCTCTGTCCTGGGCTGGGACAACCAGCCCTGTCCCCAGAGGAAGGAGGCTCGGGTTTGGCTCTGGACGAATGGTCCAGGTTCAGCCCCCAGGGCCAAGCAAGTCCACCAACACCTCATCCTCCAGGCTGGCAAAGGCTTCAGGCTCCCTTACATCACCTCTTTCTTCAGAAGAAGTGGTAACGCTTCCACCACCTCCACCACCACAGGAAAGCAAAGGAACGAGTGAAGGCCACTGACTGGAGTAGCTAAACTACCCTCCATCACAGGGTGAAGCTGTCTTCCACCCTTAGCTCGGGTTTTCTTTTCCAAGAAGAAGAAGAAACCTCAAAGTCTGACTCCACCAGGCATCTGCTACCACAGCCTCATGTGTGGGTGACTTGTGATGGAAACCAGAGGGGGAAACCCTGCCACGAGTCCATGGGCAGACAGACAGGGAGCAGCATGGAGAGGACTCTGCCATGCAAACCCCTTCCCCGGGCAGCACAGACTCCCGCATCCCTCCTCAAGAATCTAAGCAAAAGGAGGGGACCCAACAAAGAAGACACTTGGGCCATAGATGCTGCCCCAGGAGTAGCCTGGGAGGGCTGCAGCCACAGCTAAGGCAGGAAGAGATGAACCCCTGAACCCAACAGCAAAGTCACAGCTATAGGCAGGGGATGGTGCCAGCAGGAGCTGAAGTGTGCAATGAAATGCTGGCACTGACAGCCAGAACCTGCATCTCCTCTCGGGATGGTACCAGCAGGATCATCTGTGGGAAGATGGGCAAAGCAGAGACAGACCTCTGACGCAGCAGGGCCAGAAGAAATCAAAGCAGAGCAGAAGGAAGTCTGAATAATTCATGGAAGTAACTCCTGGCCCCAAAGGACTGCAGCTCCACAGATGGAAGGTATCTAAGGAGACCCTCGCTAGGAAGTGAGAACCTGTGGCTTCTGCCTTGGGGCCCATAACAAGAGGTGGGCAATGGGTCACCTGCCTTCAGAGCCAACAGGCACCACAGCGCCTACAGGCTGCCACCTGGCAGGGAAGGGCTGACCCGGGAGAACCCCTGCAGAAGAACTTGTCTCACTGAGGTGGAGCACTGTGCAGCACGTGGACTTCTCCCTCCAAACACATGAGAGCACACGTGGGGCAAAGGAACATCCCAATCCCAATCCCATCTCCAAAACAGCAGCCCTGAAAGTCATTTCATCCCTGTGAGGATCACGATGAGTTTCCTGAGCTGCCCTCGACCTTGTCACAGTCATCCTCCTCCAATAAGAGTCCTGTCAGGTAGGTGCCATGAGACCCTGCAATTGATGATGCCCTGGGGATGCCCACGAGCCTGACTGCAGCTCTGGTCCTAGCAACGTAGAGTCAGGCCTCAACCCTTCCAGCAGTGCAGTGCCCAAGCACCTCTTGAGCTCAGAAGGTAGACACTGCCCTTTCTTTGACCTTGAGGAGAACAGAGGAGCCAGAGCACATCCATCCATCCATCCATCCATCCATCCATCCATCCATCCATCCATCCATCCATCCATCCAGCTGAATCGTCTGTGGACAAACATCTGGCCAAACTACTGCAAACATCTGTCCCTGACCACTGCCTGAGCGTTGCCTGGGAAAGTTAGAGAGGGCAAAAGCCAAACCCCAGGGTCGATGCCAACAGCTACAACGCCTACAGCTGGGGGAAAGCTCTCAGAGCGCTGCTCCAGCTCTGGTGTCCAACACCACCGGGATTCCCCTTCTCACTACAGGACTGCAGCTCAACCCAAACACAGAGCAGTCGCCAGGAAACCCCCAGCAAACCTGAGCTCCCTGATACAGGAAGGGCTGATCAACTGCTCTGAGCACTCCACTGTCTCAAAGGGACGGGACAAACAGCCCTGCTCATGGCACTGGCTCCAGTTCAGCTCCAGAGCAGCAGAGGGAGGAAGATGAGGTCTTCTCAGCCCCAGCTCATCAGCCCTTATCAGGCTTGAGGACAATGCCATCGAGTCCTCACTGTCACTACGTGGCTGCCCCATCAGCACAACACAAACACATTCCCTTCTCTCCAACAGGCTGAGTTCCCAGCTCTGTGCTCAGAGAGGACCCTTCCCTGGTCAGGAACACTCCAAGGCAGGGGTGACAGACGCACTACGATGGAGCCCAGCAAAGACAGACTGCTCCAAGCTGCGAGGACAGCCTGGCTCACAGACCCAGGCTTCCCATGGAGTCCACTCCTTCTGCACCCCCTTACAGCCACAGGACTGACTCCCAGTGGTACCTAAAGCTCTACCCACAGGGAGTGATGGGCAGGAGCCCCAGAGCCCCAGAACGGAGTGAGTGGCTTCCTGGTGGAACCCAGGGATCCTGGTGAGGAGATGCCTGAAGGAGCAGCACACACAGTTCCCTGGAAGGACTGGGACAGGAGCAAAGGAAGGACTTTCTGGGTGGTTCAGGCTTCCAGCAGCTGCTGAAAACTCTTCCTTGTTTTTTTGCAGAGCGCTGTATTTCACTGATTTGCTTTTCTCTCCTACAACTTTGTTCCTGACCAGCTGTGATTTCCCTCTCCAGGATCCAGTCGGGTGAATTTTAAAGCTCATTTCACATGCAAAGTGACCCTCACTGGGTCTGTAAATCAGGGACACCTCACCATGGAGACAGCCCGAGTGAAAACCACTCCAGATGTTCTCTTCAGTTGCTCTACTCCATGGCTCCCCAGGAGTGACCTCCCTGCAGCCCTCTGGTTGGCACTGGATCGCTGCCTGAAGTTGTGGGGACAGACCCCCACCACAGCAGGAGACCCAGGGAGACAGGGTGAGCTCCAGGAACAGAAGACCCCAGCTGCTCCTGTCTACACCTCATCCTCCAACACAGTCCTGCTAGGTGGTGGCTGGTGCCGGAGGTGCCAGGGCTGAGGCACAGACGTGTCTAGTATCACCACAGGGACTGCATCACTCATGTGCAAAGCACTGGGGAGCTGGGGACCCCGATCGAGCCACAGTCCCCATCGCTCACTGTCACTTGCCACCAAAGCAGCCTCCACGCCAGGGACCACTGATCCCACTACAGCACCACAGACTGACTGTGGGGTGGGCTAGCTGCTCCTGGGTGCTGATGTGCTCAGGACCACGAGCTGACACTCTGAGAGTCAGCTCCCCAGAGGGGTCCATGGCCTGGCACACTCAAGGCACTGGGTTCTTCCCCATTTCTGGGCTGTCTAGGACACCTTACCTTGCCGTGGGTCATACTGTCGCATCTGCACCTCCTCAACACATTCTGCCGGGAACCAGCCGGTCCTTCCCTTCACGGTTCCTTCCCAAAAGCCACCTTCGCCGATGCTCAGCACTGTGGGGAGAGAGAAACGGGGGTGTGAGCGTGAGCAAGGGCTCAGGGGGAGGCAAGGATGGGGATGTGAGCGTGAGCAAGGGCTCAGGAGGAGGCAAGGATGGGGATGTGAGCGTGAGCAAGGGCTCAGGACGAGGCAAGGACAGGGTGACCGGTGCGTAGTCTTGATGCCCAAGTGCTCAGGGGGAAGAAAGCAGCTCACGGCACCTCCTAAAGCTTCTCTCAGCCCTGTCCAGAAGAGAGGTGGTGCAGACAGTGGCCCTCCTGCAGCCGTGGCCTCTGAAACCACAATGGGGAACAGGCAACTCCTGTCTGGGTAATAACCTGAGGGTTAAGAGGGACTGGTACTGGGGGACCCCGATGTTCCACGGGTAAAACCATCTCCTGGTAGAACCTGCTGTAACCTCTGACACCCTCTGAGTGCCCGAGGCATCACGAGCCCCACAAGGAAACCAAGATGCAGAGGGAAAGAAGCCGGCTGGGGTGTCCTCCTGCCTGCCCCTGCTCCCAGCACCGTGAGCTCTCTGCACACAGCAAGGCACCTCACGGCTGCTGCCACGTTCTCCCCAGCCATTAAACCTCATTTTGAGTTGCTCAGAGCTCAGAAGCAGAGCAAGGAAGTCTTGAAATGTGCTCTGAAGATGAAATGGATTCCGAGTCAAGGAGATATTAACGGAGAAACCCATCAGGAGCGGCCTCATTAAAGCAGGAAACTATCAGCTCCAGCTCCTCGTCAGCTGCTGAGAGACTGCAGCCAGCCAGGGCACAGCTGCCAAGTAGCTGCAGACCCAGTCCCTACTGCACCTGACCACCACCAGCAGAGTGGCCAGCACCTCAGGAGACGGTGGTCTGAGGACTCGGATAGGATGAGGTGATGGTTGGACTCGGTGATCTTGGAGGTCTCCTCCAAACTTGCTGATTCTGTGAGTGCCCCAAGCCAGAGAAAACAACAGTCCCTCCTGACACTGAGCACAGTACACAGGAGACCAAGGGGAGGTGAGACACACCGCCCTCCCGGCTGCTCCCCACTCACACACCAGACCCAGAGCACCCCGACAGTGCTTCAGGACAAGGAGGAGGGCACTGAAGGGCTGGAGTGAGGCAATTATGCTGGTCTGGGGTCTGGAGGGCAAGTCTGATGGGGAGAGGCTGAGGGAGCTGGGGCTGCTTAGTCTGGAGAGGAGGAGGCTGAGGGGAGACCTTCTCGCAGTCTGCAGCTGCCTGATGTGAGGCTGGAGAGAGGTGGGGGTCAGACTCTTCTCCCCAGTCACCAGCAACAGAACAAGAGGAAACAGCCCCAAGCTGTGCCAGGGGAAGGTTAGGTTGGACATGGNGTGGACATGGGGAGAAATCTCTACCCTGACAGAGTGGTCAGGGGTTGGAAGTGGCTGTCCAGAGAGGGAGGGAGTCACCATCCCTGGAGGGGTTCAAACAGCGAGGAGCTGTGGTCCTGGGGAACAGGGTTTGGTGGGCAGGATGGGGTTGGGGTGATGGTTGGACTGGATGAGCTTGGAGGGCTCTCCCAACCCTAATGATTCTGTGACTGTGATTCTCCCTTCAGTTCAAGCTCTTAAAGAGCTGATGAACAGCATCACCCTGACCCAAGGAGGCAGAACAGAGCTGTCACACACATTTACAGGTCACCGCAGCTCAAAACACTATCACACAGGTCTGTGGAGCAGACAAACAGCTACCAGTGAAGAGAAAACCACCACCCAGCTCACCACGGTGATGAGTTCTGGGCTCACCATGTGCAGAACCCCCCATGTGGAGCTGTGATCCACCCTACATCCAGGCAAAGGCACTGACAAGAGTCCCCACCCTGGAGTCCTGAATTCCCTCGCCGCTCAAAACCAGCTCACTGCACCCAGGAACACCCTTGGTGAGCAGAGGGAGGCAGGGTTTCCTGGGAGCCACTACCCAACCCCTTGGTACAGAGGGCAGACACTGAACTGGAGACCCCAGCTCCCCAGCACCACCCTGGAGAGCAGAGGAAGGGAAGGGCTGGGGTTGGGTTCATTGCTCAACTCGCATCACCTTAGCCACAGCAGGAGGTGTGAGCTGCTTCTCCAGCTTCGCACCCATAACCCAACCTCATGCCTTTGCCAGAAGCTTCTCTTCGAGCTTTGCCTGCAACCCAAAACAGACCTGAATGGTTCCTAGAGGTATAAACCAGCTTTGTAGCCTGGCTCTGGGGCCTTGGATGCTCAGAGCAGTTTCCAGTCCCTGCAGAGGCTGCAAGAAAGCTGGAGAGGGACTTTTTCCAAGGGACTCTGGTGCTGGGACAAGGGGGCTGGGTTCCAGCTCCAAGATCTGAGGCAGAAATCCCTCCCTCTGAGGGTGCTGAGGCCCTGGAACAGGTTGCCCAAGGAGGCTGTGGCTGCTCCATCATCCCTGGCAGTGTCCAAGGGCAGGTTGGATGGGGCTCTGGGCACCCTGGTGAGAGGTGTTGTTGCCCATGACAGGGGGTTGGCACTGGGGGGGCCTCAGGGGGCTCCCAAANAGCTCTGAGCTGCCTCCCAACTCAACCCAGTCTGAGGCTCTATTTGATGTCCTGGCTGACAGGAGGCTCAGACACATCCACATCCACTACATTCTGCTGCCTCTGCTGTTCAGCAACCTCCCAAGGCTCCACCAGCAGCACCAGCAGGCTGGTCCCTGCACCCAGCAGCAGTGCCCCTATCATTCCTGGATAAACCCAAGCACCACAGTTATTAAAACATCAAGTGCTGCTGCATGGCAGCCAGGGTAGGTTCCTCAGAGCAGAGGAGCTTCGTTAGTCCTTGGGAACCGGGGGAAAAGCAAAGACAGCAGCCAGCCCTGGTCAGGAGCCAAACGAGGACTCATTTCGGTCTCCAGATGGTTTCTGGAGATGCAAATGCTCCTGCTCTCAAAGGTCTGATGCTGTCTCACTGTGGAACAGACCCAAGTCACATACCTGCTCTCCCACCACTCGCGTCCAAGCGCCAGAAGCTCCGCTAATACCTCCCCATGGAAAATCCCTCCGTTCTAGTGCTTTGTGTTTGCAGCTTGCAGAGCAGCCCTCGTGGAGGAGAGCTCATCCAGCTCTCTAGAGCCTTCTACTCCTGGATCTCTCTGCACACAGGGCTCTTCTGCAGCGTTTCTTGCATCTTGGGGACTGGATGAGCTGAACCTCAGCCTGTCTGGCACCCAGCCGAGCACAGCACAGCTTTCAAGGTAACAGCAAGCTGAGTCTGTTCTAATGAAAGGGAAAGTGTGAGGCTGTCCACATCTCACCAGTTTGCCTCCAAGGCTGTAAAAACCTTGCTCAACTCAAGACAAGCAGCACCCTCTGCCAAGCCGGTCTCCTCCCTGCAGCAGGGTCTTAGCTGGGCTGGGCAGGATCTCCCCTTCACAAACCCAGGCTGGAGGATCTCAGCCTTCACGCGGTTTGCAGGATTAGCTGCTCCATCACCTTCCCAGGGATCAAGGTGGGGCTGAACGGCCTGCAGCTTCTTATTGAAAACAGAAACAACATCTGCTTTTTCTAGCCATCAGGGACCTCTTCTGGCCACCATCAGCATTCAAAGATGATGGAGAGTGGCCTGGCAAAGCCAGCACCCTCAGCACCCACTAGTGCAGCTCCTCCCACCCATGGACCTCTCTGCTTGGACATCCCCAACCTGAACCTTCACTGGCAGAGTGCCTGCCTCACCCTGCACTATCCCATGGTCCCAGGGACTGCTGAACCACGTCACCATTAATAGCACCAGAGAGCAGTGGCCTCAAGTGGTGCCAGGGGAAGGTTAGGTTGGGCATCAGGAAAACATCTCTTCCCTGACAGAGTGGTCAGGGTTGGAACAGGCTGCCCAGGGAGGCAGGGGGGGTCACTGACCCTGCAGGGGTTCAACAGATGAGTAGATGTGGCCCTGGGGAACAGGGTTCAGTGGGGACGGTGGGGTTGGGGTGATGTGAAGAAGGAAGGTGCCACCTCAGCCTCAGGCAGCTCATTGCAAGGTTCCTTGCTGCTTGTGCGGGAGTGATGTGCACAGAGCTGTGGGCTAGCAGGGCGAGGAGCAGCCGGGTCCCAGAGCTGTGCAGCCAGTGCCTAGCACACTAAGGGGCAGCACGAAAGCAGCCCTGGGCTCCTGAAGGGCCTGATGCTGCATGTGGGCACCATCTCTCAGCAGTCCCCCCTGACCAGACCCCCTGTTCCACGCTGTTCTGCAAAGTCAGGACCTTCTCCTCCGTTACCAGGCTCAGAACTCCCTGTGACAGAGCATCTCTCCCATGGGGGACCCTTGACTGAGTGTGCAACAGAGCAGTCAGGAAAGAGCTGGTGCTGCTGGGAGACCAGAGACAAATGGTCTTCTGAGAAGCACAAATCACGGCTGCCAGCTGGGCAACTGGTGCACAACCATCAGCTCTGAAGGTCACCGGTAATGTGAAGAGCCATAAACATGGTAATGAGACACGCAGCAACCCAGAGGGGATGCCTCACAAAATGCTTAAAGAGCTCTGGAGAGTCAGCAGACACTCCGGGCAGAGCTGATCCCAGACAGGGACCCTGGCAGATCCCACTGCTGTCTGCTCCACAGCCTGAAGAAAGCCCAAGGGACTGTCATGTCCTTGGGTTTGCCAACAAGGATCCTGTAACCCAGAAGGAAAGCCCAAAAAGTCATCGTGGCTTTTTCTCTCAGCCTCTCCTGAGGGTCCTCTCCACGCTCACACCTGACACAGTCATCCCTTCCCACCTTCCCCTCTGAGCCACAACCTCTTTACAGCCTAGAGCTGACCCTACCACCCCATTTGCATCTCTTCCTCATCTCCAGATGATTCCCAACACACTGTGGTCCTGTGGAAAATTCCCTGCTGAAACGATGCTCGTGGAGCCCAGCCAGCTGCCAGTGACAAGGCACTTGTCCTGACCACAGCCTTAGGTTCCTTCCCTTGTGTTCCTTCCACGCATCTTCACCCCGTTTCACCCCCAGAGCCCACACACAGCACCAGCTCAGCAGCCCCAGCTCTTTAATACTCCTCTCTTCTATCATCTGCCTCTGTAACCTGCAGCTCCAGGCTCTGCTCCTGCCTCCTCTCTGGCAACAGGATGAAGCAGGGCTCAGCTTGATGGGCTTGATATATCCCATGCTATGCCTTTCACCCAGGCCAGCAACGTCCCAGCTGTCTGGGGCTGCACAATCCTTCAGTCTGCTCCTATCACCTCTGCTCTGCTTGAAGCTCCTGTTTTCTTTTGCTTCGCAGATTCCAAGACCAAAAGAAATGATGAAATAAAGCAGCCAACCCACAGTGGCCACGGGCTCCCCTTCTCTTGACTCCCCTCGCAGAGATACACGGCTGCTCCCTTCCAGAGCAGCCCCAGACGGTCCCTCCTTACCCCATCCCTCAGATCTGGCTTTGCCCCACTTTGATCTGTGGTTGTTTTTCCCCGCTGTTGGAGGAGTCACTCCACAAGCTGCTTATTTATTCACGAGGCTGGGCTCAGGCCAACCCTCATCTCATTCACTGCTCACGCAGACTCTTCCTCCTCTCTCCTGTCTCACAAGACAACTTCCCTCTCTCGTGCTCTATCAGTGCAGGATCCCTCTGGCTGCAGCACCAGCCCAGGCGCCACCAGAGCTCTGCTCCTGAGGTTGGACCCCATCTTGCTCTTCAACACCAGAGGTTTCCCTAGGAACAGGATTCAGCATCACTCACTCCTGCTCCTGGCTTCTCCATGGTGAGTCCTGAGGATGGCACCATGCCCAGGTGCAGAGCGATCCCATTCCAAGCCTGGCTTGAGAAGCTGCAGCACCCAGACACCCACCTCTGCAGGGACTCAGCCTATGGACCCCCCCTGGCCTCTGCCATCACTTCCATCTTCTGTTTCTCCTGCCCACAGCCTCTGCTGCGACTGGAGAAGAGAGCTGGAGACCCCTAGAAAGGTTCCTCCCCAGGGTGACCTGCAAAGCGACCAAGACCCATGAGTGAAGGTCTCCTGTCAGGCAGCAGGAGGCAGCTGTGGAGGCCCCGAGCCCAGCCCAGCAGTGCCACAGCAGCTCTCTCCAGCACCCCCACCAGCTTACGAGCTCTGTTCCCTGATGAAGACGGGAGATGGGGGTGAACCCAAGCTCTGACCAGTCCCAGCTCTCACGCTGGCGGGTCCCACTCACACTGCTCCCATCTGTCACCCTCGAGCTAACGGGGGACTCAGAAGTTCCAAAGACACTGCATCCATCATCTGCTCCAGCACATTAAAACCAACAGACCGAGCAACTTCACAGCCATCGCAGGTGCCCTCGCAGTGCTGAGAAGCTCCTGACCAGGGCTGAGGCTGCACAGCTGCTGCAAGAGGCAAACATCCCCTTCAGCTCAGATGCTGCTGTGCTGGGGACATGTTAAAGCCCCAAGAGAAAACTGCTGGTCCTGCTTCCCACCAGTAACACCCCTTGACTCTTTACTGGCTGTCTCACAGCAGCCCCTGCCCACAGCTGTGTCCCTCAGGGTCCCCACTCTGAGCTCTGATGAGGTCTCTGTATGATCCTCTCTGCAGAAGCACCCCAGCAGCTGTCCCAGTCAGACCTGGGAGGACACAACCTCCAGTACCAGCACCACAAGGCTGGGGAGGCTTCCCAGCTCCCAAACCCCACGCATGGGGTTCCCAGACCCGGGATGGGTTGGCCCGGGTGTTCTCAGAGGCTGGGAGCCCCTGGAAGACCCCCCAGAGCTCAACTTCTCACTGTCTGCTGCTGCTCTGCGTGTTACCGAATTACAAGGAGATTACAGAGGCTGGATCCAAGGGCCCCATCAACTTAATAAAGTGGCTGTGCACAGTCCATCAGGCAGATGCTGCAGGGTCCTTCCACCACAGCGACAGATTCCACTTCTTAATTACAAAGTAGGGGAGAGACGAGTCGGTGGTTAAAGGGATTATGGAAACTGGGCTGCATTTGCCCGGGGGTCGCTTTGCTCACCAGCCTCATCACCGTCGCCTGGAACGCTCTGGGGAGCCTGTAGATCATAAGGTTGGAAGGGACAACTAAAGGTCACCCAGTCCAGTGTCCCCACAACAAGCAGGGCTATCACTCAGCAGACCAGGCTGCCCGGAGCTCCACACAGCCTGAGCTTGAACGGCTCCAGGGATGGGGCTAGATTCCAGCTCAGGATCCTCTGGCTCCTGAAGAGACACCACTAGATCTCTTCTAACAGCAGATGAGAAGCCACACAGCTCTCCTGTCCATCAAGTGAGGCACAGATATCCTTCACTCCAGAGAGACACCCGCTGTCCCACTGAACACACCCCAGACCTCAGGACACCCAGAGCCCCACGGAGACGATGACCTGCTCCCACAGCACCCAGGACCAGAGGCTTCCCACAACAGCCTCTGGTCCTTCCCACCCAGTGGGGGCCTCTGACCACAGCGACCGGCTGCTTCCCACTGACAGGTAAGAGCCCCCCACTCTCTTTAGGTGGCCTGGTCTCACGCAGAAGGGTTTGGGAGTTGTCTGTGATACCGAAACAAATCCCTGTGGAAGGAGGAGCAGCCTCCACCACAGAAACATCAGTCCCGCTCAGGGCAGGAAGAGCATCAGAGGGCAAGTGTTGACCATGACTCTGTGGCCACAGAGAGGGCAGCTGTGGAGGCTGATGGAGTGAAAACGATCCGAGCTGAAGGCAAGCTGCTCAGTCTCTGCAAAAGGAGGACCAGCACAGTGGGGCTGCTGAGCTCGGGTAAGGACAACGCAAGCCAAACAAGCCTCTGTGGGGCTGCAGAGGCTGGCACAGCTCTGCCTCCTCACAGCCCACAGGGCTGGGGCTGGCAGCTCTGCACCTCTGGTTGTCCAGGAGGCCACAAGGGGACCAGCTCTGCAGCACAACACTGCTGACCGCTGGCACAGCCTCTGCTCGGGCACTTAAAGTCACAGATTCATTGAGGCTGGAAGAGACCTCAACATCACCCCAACACCACCCTGCTCTGCAAACCTTACCCCCCAGGACACCACAGCTACTCTTTTGTTGAGCCCCCCAGGGACAGTGACTCCATCTCCTCCCTGGGCAGCCTGGTCCATCCCTTGACCACTCTGTCAGGGGAGAGATTTCTCCTGGTGGCCAGCCCAACCCTCCCCTGGGGCAGCTTGAGGCTGTTTCCTCTGGTCTTGTTGCTTGTTCCTTGGGAGAAGAGACCGGCCCCCACCTCTCTGCACCCTCCTGAAGTTCAGGCAGTTGCAGACAGCAAGAAAATCTCCCCTCAGCCTCCTCCTCTCCAGTTAAACCTCCCCCCAACTCCCCCAGTTGCTTCCTCCCAATGACCCTACCCCACCTTCTCTGGCCCTGCTGGAGCCCCTCAGTGTCCTGCTGGTACTGAGGTGCCCAAACTGCCTACAGTACTCGAGGTGGGGCCTCCCCAGTGCCCAGGACAGGGATCCAGTCCTCCCTCTGCTCCTGCTGGCCACACTCTTCCCGGTGCCTAAATCCCAGGCAGAGAGCCAGTGCCTCCCACCAAGGACACCCAGCCCAGCTCCAGACAAGAGAGGATAAAAGGACTCTTCCAGGGCTGCTCCCACCAACTGTCCTGGCCACCCCAGTACATGGTCCTGCCCAGTTTCACCCAGCCCAGCCCAATGGGTGCTGCTGCTGGATCTCATTGAGATGGGGAGCAGAGGCAGAGTCCCAGGGCGATCTGAGATGGCTCAGAGCTCCAACAGGGCAGAGGGAGGAATGAGAGCACTATGGATGAATGGGGAGGTGACCTGGAGAAGTAGCACAACGAGGAGGCTGGAAGAGCCCAGAGACAGCTCAGCCCATCCCTGACAGCACCATCTGTCACCCCCTTCAGCACAACCTCCCTGGCACCTTCCCACGCAGGCAGGTAAAAGCAATTAAGCTGGAGGCCTTAGGACCCGAGACATCTCCAAGAGCAGATGGGATCCTCCTGCTGCCATTAGGAGGAAGGGCAGGAGCGCCCAGAGCAGTGGCAGGAGCAGCACTCAATGCCCTTGGCCCTGCATGGTCCTGCAGCAGAGCCATGGGCACCTGATTCCTGGGTTATTCCTTCCTCCTCCCAGCCCAGTTCCATGTCACCCCCACCAGTGCCTCACAGACACACCACCAGGGCTGCCCAGTGCCCCCCGCTGCCACATGTCACACCCAGCACTCCTCAGGGGTGAAGTCCCAGACTGGTTTGTGTTGGGATGGAGGTCAGGAATCATCCAGTGCCAACCCCCTGCCAAGGGCAGCGACACCTCTCACCAGACCAGGGTGCCCACAGCCCCATCCAACCTGCCCTTGGGCACTGCCAGGGATGATGGAGCAGCCACAGCCTCCCTGGGCAACCTGTTCCAGGGCCTCAGAAGGAATTTCTGGCACTGAACCGGAGCAGGGAGCCAGCTGGTGGCCGGGCAGGGCAGGACCTGGTTGACCCCTATGCCAGCCACACGTCCATGCTGACCCAGTGAGGAGCAAAGAGGTGATGGGGCCTGGGTGAGCTCTCTGCAAGCTGGCCCTGAACTGGCATGGCCCATGCTGGCTAGGGAAAGCCCTGCTGTGCCCAGCACTGAACCAGACCATGGCACACCCCAAAGACAAGCACCCAGATACTGAATCCAGCTGAGCCCCATCAGCTTTGGGCTGAACTCCCCCAGGCAGCTGGGATCTCGGGGTCTCTGGGTTCAGTCTGGGGTCTGCAGTGCCCTGGCAGTGGAGATGCTGCGCGTCCCCAGCTGGTGCAGAGGCTCCTGCTCCGAGCTGCTCCAGCCCCGCAGCCTCCAGCTGCTGAGCTGATTTTTATAATCATCTTGCTTTTAATACAATCATTATAGTCATTATGTCTTTAATTAAGCATTGATTGTAAAGAATAGTGCCAATCAGAGTCATCGGGGGAGAGGAAAGGGGAAAGGGGAGAGGGGAAAGGGAAGGGGAGTCAGCCAATCCCCTAAATCTTAATGAGGACTTGCAGCCTGAGCAGAGCCACAGGACCTGGGACCAGCAGGCACATCAGAGATGTGATGAGGCCAGAGCCCAAGGGCTGCTGCCTCAGTCCTCGTCCCCATTCCTTTCCCTCCATCCCTCTTGATGGGACACCAGTCCCACCAGGGCTGCCCAGAGCAGGTTCCCAAGGAACCTCATGCCCTCTGCTCAGCTGCTGCAGAGCCCACATCCAACACTGGGGATCTGGGACAGCCCAGTGCTGCAGAGCCCAACCACAATGCCAGCACCAGCAGCTGGTCCAACAGGGTGAGGTTTCAGGACACGGAGCTGGCAGACCTTCCCCACAGCCCTGGGAAATACGGATGCATCACAGGCCAAACCCAATACCCCCAGGCAGACACCCCAGCACCTTCCCTGCAGGCCCAGTAGTGCAGGGAGCTGCAGGACTGGCAGCCAAAGTCCCATCCCATCACGTTCCTACCAGTGCCCAGCACACGTGGGCTGCTGGAAGGGCAGCTCTGGCACCACTCTCCATCAAGCTCTGCCAGTGACATCTCTCGGACACTGGGAGGTTCCCCCAGTCCCAGCTCCTGCTGTACAACTGACCACGACACTCCTCCTCAGGCCCTGTCCTGGGCACAGTCACAGCATCCCAGCATGGCTGGAAAAGCCCTTCCAGCTCAGAGTCCAACCCTCAACCCAGACACCCATCCCACCCTACACCTTCCACACCCAAGACATCGATGCAGGTGCAAAGCACAAAGCAGGCTGGTGGCAGAGCATCACAGAGGAGACCTCTGACGATCATCTAGTCCAGCCCCCCGCTGGATTTCTAGGGGCCCTGGTAAGGACCCTATGATGCTCATTAGATCCCAACAGATCTTCAGTAGATCATGGTCAGAGGTGAGGCATGGTGGTCCCCAACAAGCAGGTGGGATCACAGACCACCCAGCATCAAAAGCTTCGGCACCAGGCAGTGCAGAGGCAGATGCTGGCGGTGCCGTGGACACGGTCTAGTGGCCCACAGGGGGTTGGAGGTCTGGGGTTGAAGGCTGGACCTGATGACCGTAGAGAACCTCTCCTGCCATAACGATTCTGGGATTCTCCCCCTTGCTTTGTCCTTCAGGAAGGAAAAGCTACAGAGGGATTCCACATGAATAAAGAGGGAAGCAGGCACAGAGTTACAAAGGGGATGCCCAGGCGAGAAGGACTGAAAGGGACTGAAACCTCTACCCAGCAGAATTTCAGCAGCCCCAGTCATCTCTGTCCTGAACCACCTGCAGACGTCCTGGTCCTCAGACATCTCTGGCCAAGGGAAGGGCACGCAGAGGGCACAGAACCTAAGAACCAGAGCTCAACCCAGCTGTCCAGAGCCAGTGCTCAGGAAGCCCTCTGGAGAGCACAACCCCAGAACCCCCTCACAGGATGCACTGAGGCCAGGGTAGGACCCTCCACTGCCAGGATGCTGCCAAGACCAGTTTCTCCAGTACAAGAGACACCTGCAGACAGTCAGGAGATGGAACAGCTGGATGATGCAAAACCAGGAAGACCTGGGAGCACCTGACACAGCCAGCAGCACTGTAGGGCAAAACACTCACAGAGAGCAGCCAGGACAGGGTGACTTTGAGAAAGACTTTGGAAACCTGCTCTGGAGGAGGGTTTTTTAACATGTAATTACACAGGGACAATTCAGGGAGCTCCTGGGTTCCTCACAACCTGGAGCCCTGCAGAGCAGCATGTGTGAAAACCACTGCGTGGTGCCTGCTCAGCAGCAGGGTCAGTGTCACTGTGAAGGACAACAGCCTGGCTCTGCCTTCATCCACCCTGGAACTACCAGGTACAAGAAACAGTCAAGCCCCGACAGCCTGGTCACCTGGAGCTCAGGGGTTCCTGCACCCCAGCTTCTGCACTGGTTTGTCATCAAGCACATGTCCTCGAGGTGTCCTGCACGTGGCAGGGGGATGGAACGAGATGACCTCTGAGGTCCCCTCCAACCCAAGCCCTCCTATGTAGACCCCAAGAGAAGGTGCCGGCTGCTCCTCAGTCCCTGGGGCTGCAGCAATGCTGAAGCCCTTTCCTTTCTCTCCTGGGGTACTGGGTTGTTTTTCCTGATGCAGAGCAGAGCTACTGCAATGTAGTCACTGACATCACAGATAACCCGGGCTTGATGCCCCAGCAGAGGGGATAAAGGGGAACTGTGCCCCAGTGACAGCACAGGCCAAGCAGATACCCCCCAGAGAGGGAGGCAGAACCACTGCCAGCCTGGCCCTTCTCCAGCAAGGACAGAGAGGAAAGCAGCAGCAGCCCAGCACCCAGCACCCAGAGTTGTCCATCTACTGCCCTCCTGGGAGATTATGCTCTCGCCCTCCTCGTTTCCAGCTCTCTGGTGGACAGAGAGGAGAGGGGCAGTGGGAGCACTGCAGGAATTAGTGCTGTCCTGCACGCACCAACACCTCTCCATGCTGGGCACGGCTGTCTGAACAGGAGCAGGACATTCTGCTCCTCTGCTGGGGTCACGGGCTCCAAAGGGGCAGACTGAGCTCAGATCTGAGGCAGAAATCCCTCCCTGGGAGGGGGCTGAGGCCCTGGAACAGGTTGCCCAGGGGGGCTGTGGCTGCTCCATCATCCCTGGCAGTGCCCAAGGGCAGGTTGGATGGGGCTGTGGGCACCCTGGTGAGAGGTGTTGCTGTCCCTGCCAGGGGGTTGGCACTGGGGGAGCTCTGAGCTCCCTCACAACACAACCCAGTCTGGGACTCTGTGATTCATGGCTGGTGTGATGGAAGCAGCAGCACAAGCTCCACAGAATCACCCTCATCCCTGGCTCCTGAGCATGAAAGAGCAGCTGGAGCATGGCAGGACAGCCAGAGCCTCACACTAACACTGGGCTGCCAGGAGAGGAGACCTGCAGGAGCAACTAACGCACCTCGCCAACTGCATCACCGCTCGCTGGGCTCCCCGGCTCTGCTGGAGGAGGAGTCCCCCGATGAGGAAATCCCTTTGTCTGCTGCCCGAATCCTCTTTCCCTGAAGTGCTGCGACTGCTTTGCGCCTTAACACCACTCCAGCAGCTAAAACCCCTTGTCGAAGGCAGGTAAGAGAGACTTGGGCAGGGTATTACCAGCTATGTGATCCTCCTAAACCCTGCCTGGATCAGCCCTGTTCTGGGGAATGATTTGGGATCAGGCAGGGACCAGTGACTGCAATTCTGGAGCAGCTGGGAAAGCCTGTCCTCCCTGACAGGAGGGTTAGGAGTCCCCTAGAACCCCCTAGGAGCCACAGAGAGGGGGAAACCCTGACCTGGGCAGCACTGGGCAGCCTCTCGCGCCAACATCCCACCCCGACACATCTCTGTGAGGAGGGAGGCTGGGGAGCAGCAGGGCCAGCACAGGCTGCTGTAGAGGTGTCAACAGACCATCCCTCAGCTGACAGCACTTGGGGAGCAGCTCTCAGTGAGTCCAGAGCTAAGACCAGCTTGGGGCCCAGAGCCCAGGTAGCCCAAAAGGGGCCAGGCAGGCACTGCCTCCCCTCACCCTTCTCCCCACTCTTTCTGCACACCAAGAGCCTCATGAAGGGCACAATCGGTCTCCTCTCTCACACTCCCCCCCTGAACTGAGAACAGCAGCCACAGAAATCACACGACCCTGAAAGACCCAGAGAACCCCCACACCCAAAGGAGGAGCTGCAGGCAACACCAGCTCAGCCCTGTGACCCCAGCCAAAGGTGTGGGCACCCCATCCCCAGCCCCCCATCTGCAGCACCCATCATCCCATCTGCAGCACCCACCACCCCATCCGCACAGGTAACAGCAGCAGCCCAAGGAGGGCTGTGGGGAGCTGCTCTCTCGACTCCCAGCAGTGTTTCCAGAGCCAGCGGCTGCCGCAGTCAAGCTGCCCGAGAGCGGCTGACAAACCCGCCCTCCATAAACTCCTCGTTTACAATCCACTCACACTCTTGGCCTCCACAGTGTCCTGCAGCAATAAATCCTGCAGCGGAACACCGCGGTGCACAGAGCAGAGCTCTCCTCCAGAGCCAGGGTTTCCTTGAGCACCTCTGGGCTCCTGCAGCAGAGGATCAGGCAGCAGCCTCCATCCATGGAGCTACAGGCTGCTGCTGCTGCACTGGTCACCTCCCACAGGGACGGGGCTGGCACTGCACAGGGTGATCTCCTGGAGCAGGTGTCCCTGAAGGCTCTGATCACCCTTGGCATCAGCTGGCATTTCCCCCACACAGCCACACTCCATGGGGACTGGGACTGAGCTCTCTGATGAGAAGCATCATGGAATCATCAAGTCCTTCAGGCTGGAAAAGT
>VZRI01003392.1:93393-108041 GCA_013397515.1 Upupa epops
CTCCAGTTAAACCCCTCCAGCTGCCCCAGTTGCTTCCTCACAATGTGTTTACCAGACCCTTCCCACTGCCTCTGGCCCTGCTGAAGCCCCTCACTGTCCTTCCTGTACTGAGGTGCCCCCACTGCCCCCAGTACTCGAGGTGGGGCCTCTCTAGTGCCCAGGACAGGGGGCAATCACTTCTCTGCTCCTGCTGGCCACAGTACAGGTGTCAGTGGGGTTTGCTTTGCTCTTAGGAGAAGAACTGCTGCCCATCCCTCGGCTGGGGAGGGACTGCCTGGCTCTGGAGCAACACTCGGAGTTACAGAGAGGAGTGTGGGTCCGCTCTTCATGGACCATCACCATGGCCAACACCACGAGGACCTGGCCTCTCCCAGACCTGCTCCCCAAACGCCAACAGGGCCCTGAGCCCCACCAATGCTCCTGGAGGCTCTGGGGTGATTCCCCACTCTCTGTACCATTCGCATTCACCGCTCCCCAGCTCTGAAGGGATCTGCTCAGGGCAGGAGGGTCACTGCAGGGTGCAGAGAGAGAGAAGAAGCTAGGCTGCTCCCCATTGTCCCCACAGACAGCCTGGGTAACTGTGAGCCTTGTTACCTCTTCCTTCAGCTACTGCTTCTGTGATTTCATCTTCTGACCAGCCCCGAGGAGACCAGGTCCCTCTGAGCAGCCCATGGATGCCTCTGCAGCTTCAGATGCCAGGAGCTCCACAAGGAGCAAGCCAGAGCTCTTCTGTCCAGGGCTGTGGAGCACGAGCTGCACTTCTGCCCAGCCCTGCTCTGGAGACCAAACCCCTCTGGGCTACCAACACATGGGGTGAGGGACATCAGGGAACAGGACCAGAGCCCCATCAGGGTCACCCAGAGCCTCAGACTGGCTTCCCCAGGGACACAGCCCCAGCTCCTGCCTGCCACGGTGGACTGTACAAAGGGATCCATCCCAGCAGGTTACTGGGACATGGTGGCAAAGGGACCTGCAACTGACCTGAACACGTTACTGGGATGTGGTGGTGTAGAGCTCCAGCACCAGGCAGACACTGGGAAAGGACCAGGGAGAGCATCTGTGCTCCCCCAGGCTGACACCTTGAGCTGGTCCATTTCTGCAGTGCAACCCGAGGGGATCAGCACCATCAGTACAACAGGATGAGCCACAGCCACCCCAGAACTCCAAGGCCACGAAGGAGAACACCAAGAGAATGGAAGCTGTGCCGTTCTCCCTATGGAGCCAGTGAGGGGAGCAAGACACAGTGTGCTTGTGGGTCCAAACCATGGTCAGCATTAAAACCTCGCATAGAATCCCCAGGAGACACCAAGAGACCCCTGTGCAGTCCTTGTGGAACCTCCAAACCCCCCTGCTCTGCCAAACCCCCCAGCAGTCAGGGGAGAAAACGGCTCTGCCAGGGCCACTCAGTGCTGCAGGCCATGGGACATGGTTTAGTGGTCATGGAGGTGATGGGTTGAAGGTTGAACCTGATGATCTTAGAGGTCTTTTTTCCACCTGAATGACCCTGGGATTCTACAGGAGCTACCAGCAGCCACCTCATCCCTCCACTAGTCCTTCAGACCTCGTCTTCAATCCTGGTGCAAAGCCTGGCACAGCTCAGGGGGAACGCTGTGCCACGATGGAGCCTGAGGCAGCAGCCAGCAAGGCAGGATAGGGCCAGCAGGTCTCCAGAGGGGCAATGTTAAACCAAGTGGTTCAAGAACTGCTTTGAGAGTCCTTATTTCCCTCTAATTCCCACAGTAAACAGGAGGTTTCAGAGGGCTCCTACAGCCCGTTTCAACACGCTGATGCAGGTAACTGCTACATGATGATCAGCTTCATCACTACCTTCCCTCCTGACAGGTCTGACATCGGTCCCTGGCACTGCTGCTCTTCAGGGTAGGAGGGCACCTACACTTGTGCTCTCTCTCGCTGCAGGTCCAGTAAGAGCAGGCAGGAGCATGAACCACCACATCTCCCTGACAGCTCCAGCTTCCTCATCTCAGCAGTCACAGGACTGGGAGAAGTTCCAGAGGAGGACACGGAGAACAAAGGTCTGGAAGAGGTGAAACCAGAGAATCCCAGACTGGGTTGGGAGGGAGCTCAGAGCTCCCCCAGTGCCAACCCCCTGCCAGGGGCAGTGACGCCTCTCACCAGTCCAGGGTGCCCACAGCCCCATCCAACCTGCCCTTGGACACTGCCAGGGATGATGGACCAGCCACAGCCTCCCTGGGCAACCTCTTCCAGGGGCTCACAGGGAGGGTTTTCTGCCTCAGACCTCATCTCCATCTCCCTTCTTTCAGCTTGAAGTCAGTACTCCTTGTCCTATCACTCGCTCGTACAAGTCCCCCTCAGCTTTCTCGTAGCCCCCCTCAGACACTGAAAGGCCACAGTGAGGTCACCCTGAAGCCTTCCTGTGTCCCCCAGTCGAGGTGATGCAGCTCAGCCCCACAGAGCTGTGCTGTCACGGCCAGCAGTCTGTGGGACACAGGCACCACAGTGAACTTCAGGGACAGTGGGAGAGGCTCACGTTCTGCTGTGGCCAACGTCAGTAGGTCCCCAGAGTAAGAAGAGCCCAGAAGCAGGGGCTGAGACCTCTGGACAGCTGCCCTAAGTCCAAAAAACCACCTCAAAGAGATCAGGAGAGCACAACAAACGGGCCACCCCACCTGCACGCTGGCCACTTCAAGGGCAGAAGGGTTAGAGTCCACAGAACAATAAAACCAGAGGCAGGAGAGGGCTTTTGATGATAGAAGATGGAAACTCCTGGGAGAAGGAGGTGTTTACGGTGAGATCTCACCAGTGACCCCAACGTCCCACGTTCCCTCGGCAGAGGCTGGAAGTCAGTGACTCCACAAGATGTGCAAGTGGCCAACACTTGGGGGGCACAGCACTGCCCATGGGCCAACTGCATTCCCAGAGCTGCTGCCCAAAGGAAAACCTCTGGGGGAGAAGGACTCTCCTGATGAGTAAAGCTGCCTGGGGAAGCAGGAGGAACTCTTGTCTACGAGGAAGGAGCTGTGGGTCCTTTCCAACCGTTCACTCCAACAAAGATTGAGGGGCTACAGTGGGTCAAAGGGGCAATGAGGCTGGGGAAGGGACTGGAGGGAAAGTCTGTTGAGGGAGCTGGGGGTGTTCAGCCTGGAGATGAGGAGGCTCAGGGGGGACCTTCTCCCCCTCTACAGCTCCCTGAAGGGATGCTGCAGTCAGGTGGGGGTCAGGCTCTTCTCCCAGGCAATCAGTGCCAGGAGGAGAGGGCAGGGACTGAAGCAGCCAGGGGAGGGTTAGGTTGGATGTTAGGAAGCCCTTCCTCCTGGAAAGGGTGCTCAGAGCCTGGACTGGACTGCCCAGGGCAGTGGGGGAGTCCCTGTGTCTGGAGGTGTTGAAGGGCAGCCTGGCTGTGGCCCTGAGTGCCCTGGTCTGGCCGAAGTGGTGATGTTAGATCATGAGCTGGGCTGGATGAGCTCAGAGGGCTTTTCCAGCCTCAATCATTCTGGGAATCTGTGATTCCCCTCACGTCCCCAGAGTGGGAGAGACCCCCAGCAGCAGAAACAGTTCTGTCATGGAAGCAGACATCAATAACTGATGTCATTCCCTTTTCCTCCTGGAAGCAGAACTTCCACTCCCTACAGGACACCTCGCTGTGCTCAGCACCAAGAGCTCTCCATGGCAAACCCACTGCTCCTTAGAGACCAGCAGGTCCCTCCACATCCACACACCCATCCATGGCTCCACCAGCCAAAGCCTGGGATGCTGGAGAGCAGGGCCAGACTGACACAACCAGCCTGGGGGGATAAGCACATCCGCACCCACCCGCTGCGGCTGGCAGGATGGTCCCCCCAGACAGCTCCTCCCTGGGCATCCAAGCTGCCGAGGCTGGGGCTGAGAGCTGGTGCTGTGAGTCAGCAGAGCCCCAGGAATCGTTCCTGAGCAGAATCAGCATTTGCAACCCTAAAGCGTTTCAGGGAAGCGCTGGCAGCGCTTTCAGCAGCATAAATCATCGTGGTGCAGCTGCCAGGCCGTGAGGATGTCTCACAGTTTTTTTGCTAAAACACTTGTTTCCAGCAACCCTTGATGTGCCAGGGCTGAGCTGCTGCCTACAACTCCTCCTGCACCAAGTGTCTGCCTCGAGAGTCCTTGATGGAGCAAGTGCTAGCCATGCTGGAGCTGAGCTGGAGCCCAGCTGTGGCTCTGAACTGCAGCAGGAAGAGAATGTCATGGCAGTGTCTCGAATCATAGAACCAAGAAAAACCATCATCAGGGTTGGAAAAGACCTTCAAGATCATCAATTCCAACCATCCACCCCACAACCCCCAAGCCATCTCCTGAAATACCCTGGCTGCCTGTTTGTTGAACCCCTGCAGGGATGGGACGGTGCCACCCCCATCCCTGGGCACCCTGTTCCAAGGCCTCCCCACTCTTTCTGGGAAGAGGTTTCTCCTCAGATCCACCCTGACCCTCCCCTGGCACAGCCTGGCCCCAGTTCCTCTGGCCCTATCGCCAGTCCCTAGGGAGAAGAGGCCAAACCTCTGCCTCACTCCACCCTCCCTTCAGCTGCGACTTCTCTTCCCTCTTTCCTCCATACTGAGGCCACCACAGATGCCCTGGCTGGGAGGAACACACCTGGAGAAGGCCAGAAAGGGGGCAACCTCAGCTGCCCACTTGTCAGTCTACCTGTAGATGACACTGATGTTCTGGGGTCAGTTCTGCTTCACTGCATGCTCCCTGGTCACATCCAGAAGGGCAACAGAGCTGGGGAAAGGGCTCACTGAGGAGCAGCTGAGGGAACAAGGGGGTTGAACTGGAGCAGAGGAGGCTCAGGGAGCCCTTCTGGCTCTGCACAACCGCCTGAACTTGAGGAGAGTGGAGTCAGGGTGGAGTTGGACTCTACTCCCTCTCCAGGAGCAGAGGAAGCAGCCTCAGGTTGCCCCAGGAGAGGGTGAGGTTGGCCCTGAGGAGCAATTTCTGCCCCACAAGGGTTCCCCATCCCAAAAGTGGGGGAATCCCCATCCCTGGAGGGGCTGCAAAGCCCTGGAGCTGTGGGGTGAGGACCACACAATGGGGACCTGGCAGTGTGGGGTCAGTGGTTGGACTTGAGGAGCTCAAAGGTCTCTTCCAAGCCAAACAATTCCATGATTCCCCCAGTTAGGGGACCGGATCTCCAGTTTGCTGGATACTGGGGGGTACCAGTATCCCAGAGGCAAACACAGCATCGGTCCCACCTGAGCAAGCTCAAACACATCCTGGCACTGGGAAGTCCCAACCCTCTCTGCCCCAAGACCGCGTGGACTGGGTGTGAAGCAGCAGAGGGTCTGGTGCTGCCTCTTCCCGCTGTCCCCCCCCATAGCAGCAGCAGAGAGCCAACACTGGTGCAGACTGGCCTAGGACCAGCTCAGTCCTTTCACAGCTCTCACCAGGCACCGCCAGCGGGTCTTCCTCGAAGAGATGTGGATCTCCTTGGCCGGTCTTCCTTGGCTCTTCCACAAGAGACAACGTGAGAAGAGAGGAGCTTCAGGAATGAGGGAAAACCAGCAGGACAGGAAAGGAAGGTCCTCCCCACTACTCTGACCCCCAACCCCATCCAGGGTTGACAGCGGGAATCAAGGGAAAGGAGAGGACGAGCTGGTTTCAGGAAGCCCTCACAAACCCCCAGACAGAGGACACAGCAAGGAGCAAAGTGGAAGAGGATGAGGTGGAGGAGCAGAGGGAAGGCAAACCAAAATGAACAGCCATAGTTACCTATTTCCCGGAGCCGCCCGTCTGCCGCGAAGCATGAATGGAAATGAGAGAGACAACGTGGGACACGAGCGAGAGCGAAGCGCAGAAGCACAGATACGCAGGACAAGTGACCACCAACAGCTGGGCTATGGGCAGCCTGGCACCTCACAGCCCACTGGCCCCACTGCTTCCACTCTACCACAGCCCAGAGGTCCACACGCTCCCCACCAGACCCAACCACACGGAGGACCAGGCTGCTTCTCCAGTCCTCCACCCCGTGGCTCCCCATCCAAGAGACAAATCCCCTCTGCCAGGCTCCACCAGGCCACAGCAGGAGAGGAAATGCAATTTATACAACAGTTGGTGGACCAGAGGTCAAAGCAGAGCCACCTCCTGTGTCCTCCAACCCAGGAGGGGAACACAAACCAGTCTCCTTTCCCTGCCCCACCACCTCCCATCTACCCTGGATAGCCCCACCTCACCCCTCAGCTCCGGGCTGCTGATGCCCACTGCAGGCTCAGCTCCAGCTGGGGCCTGGGAGCACCAGACCAAAGCCCACCCGGACCAACGCTCAGCCAGACTCTACACCAGCTACCCCAGCAGACCCTGCCCTTGAGGCTCAACCCCTGAGCTCTGCTCAAACGGTCAGGAGCCCTTCACAGAGCCTGGGATCAGGCTGAACCCCTGGCAGACGGATACACAGCACCCTCAAACCTGTTGTCTTAGAGGAGAGGCTGAAAGAGCTGGGGTGGAGATTGAGGGGGATCTCGCTGGTACTGATCTAGGAGGGCTCTGTCAGCATGATGGGACTCAGCTCTTCTTGGTGGTTCCCAGCGACAGGACACTGGGCACAGACTGGAACCCAGGAGGTTCCATCTAACCATCAGGAAAAGCACTTTCCCAGTGAGGTCCCAGAGAGGCTGTGGAGTCTCTGGAGAGACCCCAAACCATCCTGAAGGTTTCCCTGTGGGATCTGCTCTGGGAGACCCTGCTATAGCAGGGCAGGGGGCTGAACCAAGACGATGCCCAGAGGTCCCTTCCAGCCTGGCATTGTGTAAAGACTGAAGCCAGAACTCAACACCTGCAGAACACCAGAGCTTGCCAACCACAGTCAGTGCCCAGCTGTCCTCAGCCCACGGGCTCCTCCGGCGAGACGAAAGCGCACACCAGCCCGATGGCAACCGCAGCCCGGCAAGCTCACACCGAGTCCTCCCTCTAATAATAGGCCCGTGTACCCCCACGGCTGAAAACTGGGACACTAGTAAGGTCAAGCGTTAGTACAGAGGCTGCTGACTAGAATTAATGAAGCATTTTCTAATTCTGGACGGAGAAGAGGGCCAGCTGCCAGCTCAGAGCACACCTAGCGCAGCGGGCTCCGTGTCGCACTCGTTTCAGTCGTTTCCCAAGGACTTGTGTTTCCCAAGTGCTGCCCAAATGCCTCCCCGACAGGTCCCGCGTGGAGGTCATCGATGAATCCCAGCTCAGCCCCGCAGCTGCCTGAGGTCTGGCAGGAAACATCGCTGCCACGCCGACAGGTTTAGCTTACGCCCGTCATTTAGTCTGGCCAAACACCCCAAAAACTCAGGGAGCACCCCATCTGCAAGGAGAAGACTGAAATGACTGGGAATATCCCACAACTCTGTCTGGGATGTGATCCACAGCCTACTGAGGTCCCAGCAAGGAGGGGAATGCACTGCAAGTTCTTCCCCGGAGGACAGAGCGGAGCTCAGGGCCCAAAGCAGGGGTCACCCAGGCAGTGACTGTTGGGAACTGCAGGAACATCCCAAATAAACCTGGAAAGGAGTAGGAAATAGGCTGATTTTGAAAACTACTCTAAGTTGGCTCCTGAACTGGGTATTTAGAATCGCAGAATCATGGAATCCTTCAGGTTGGAAAAGACTTTCAGGCTCCTCGAGTCCAACCCTGACCCCAGCTGTCCCATCCCACCCCAAACCCTGGCCCTGAGCTCCACATCTCCCCAACTGGGAAGCCCAGCCAGGGATGGTGACTCCATCCTCCCTGGCAGCCTCTGCCCAGGGCTGAGAGCTCTTTCCAGAAAGAAGTTTCTCCTCAGAGCCAACCTCAGCTTCCCCTGGGGCAGCTTGAGGCTGTTTCCTCTGGTCCAGTTGCTTGTTCCTTGGGAGAAGAGACCAACCCCCAGCTCTCTCCACCCTCCTGAAGCTCAGGCAGTTGCAGACAGCGAGAAGCTCTCCCCTCAGCCTCCTTCTCTCCAGTCAACCCACAGCCCAGTTCCCCCAGCTGCTTCCTCACAGGATTTGTTCTCCAGACCCTTCCCCAACCCCATCACCCTTCTCTGGACCCTCTGCAGCCCCTCAACGTCCTTCTGGCACTCAAACTGCCCCCAGTACTTGAACTGGGAGCTTCCCAGTGCCCAGGGCAGGGGGACAAGCATCCCCCTCCCCGTGCCACCCGTCCAGACCGCCGGCGCTGCGACGTGACAGCACCCTGCTAATTCCTACCGGTGATCTGAGCCGGAATTTATTAGTCACAGCAAATCCCATTTGTTAAGCGGATGCTCTCGCTTAGCGGGAAGGTAATTCCCCTCATGGGAATCACAGCTTCGGGAGCAAACTGAACTGGACCAAATGAACTGCGCTGGTTCCAAGCCAGAGGGTGAACTGGTCTGTCAGGAAGGGCTCTTCTGGCCACCCTCTGTAACCAAGCCGGACCAGTGCTCCTGGCCACTCTACGGAGCCAAGACATCAAGGATACAGGACTGGTGGGACGTCAGGAGCGGAGTCTCAGAGGAGTCCTGAGAGGCAGAGTTGCACAGCCAGCACTGCCTGTGCTGCTGCTCGCTGTGAACAGACAAGAAGCCTCTGGGTTCAAAAGTGAAGATCAAAAGTTTTAGCTGGAGTCCCATCAGCGGATCCAGGAGTCCACATCCACAAATGGCAAGGACACTCTGGCCAAGGTCAGGGCCACCTGAGGCCAGGAGGGAATTCCAGCTCACAGCCTCTCTCAGCAACCTTTGCCCCAAGAGGGGACCCCAGGCAGGTCTGGGCACTTGTCTGAGGATCATGACCCACACACACAACCCTTCCTTGTAGATCCACACCAAGCTAAACCTCTCCTCCCCCAGGCCTGCAATTCACTGGCCAACAGCTGCCCCGGGGTTGCCCCTTCCTGGCTCATCTAGCCCCTGGATGAGCCCTGCAGCTCAGGGAAGGAGATGCCCTGGTCCTTTGGGTACAGGAACTCGTATGGAACGTGAGGCTCTGCTACAACAGCCTCCAGCAACACCCTGAACTGCAACTCCTGTCCTCCTAAGAAACCGTGATTCCTCTGACAATTATAAATTGATCAAAACAAATGTAATGAGCAGAAATTACCTAAAATCACCCTTCCCAGTACCTGTGCCTCAGAAACAGATCACAGAACCACTAGGCTGGAAAAGTCCTTCAAGATAACGGAGTTTCTCCTCATCAGCTCCCTAGGACTCCGCTGTGACACCCACCCATGCCTCGATGGGGCCAGAGCCGTGTCCTGGGTTTAGCTCACACATCACACCCGAGCCGGTCCCAAGCATCGGCTCAGACACAGCCCCCTTCCTGGCAGCATCCTGCGAGTCACCGGCCCACGTGCCAGCACGCGGAGATGCGTTCCTGCCCAGGCCGTGGGCAGTCTGAACTGAGCTAACAGCTGTCCCAACATTTCACTCAACTCCATCCATCATGAGCTCCCTGAGAAAGAGAAGCCGCTTCTGACAGGCACCTGGGGCTGGAAGGGTGACAGTAACGCAGTGCCAGGGTCTGCCAGCAAGTTCAGACCTGGGGCGGAGCGTGTGGATCACTGCTCATCCTCAACCGAGGCAAGGAACAGGCACCCCAAGAGTGACCCCTCACACCCCCACCGGCGTGACAGCGATGCTCCTGGTTGTAGGAGACGGTGATGCGTTGTCTGGAGAGCCCCACAGAGGCAGCCCTGGGTGCATCTTGCGGGTGTGAGACTGAGGACTGTATTTAACCCACAAACATGCGGCTGGGTTCGCAGCAGGCTGTTCCTGTCAGGCAGAGAGATGCCTGCTGGCAGCTCCTTCCCCAAGCTGAAGATTGAGCTGATCTCGAAGGTGTCTGTGCCAGCCAGAGCCCCCGAGAGTCAAACAACAGAGCTCCACTTTGGGAGCAAACTGTCACAGCACCAGCCTCCCCTCTCCGGGGCTGGGGAGCCCTGAATAGAAACCATCTGATCTCTGTGCAGAAGTCACTCACCGGCAGCTCCGCTCAGTCATTAATTAACTTCTCCCTTAAGATTACAGACACACATTTGCAGCTCAAACCAAGCTGCAAACGCCCGAGCATCTGCTCCTGGTTCCCTCTGCAAAGCCATGCTCTGGCCACATGGAGAGAGCCCCATGATTCCCAAGGAAACCTTGTGCTGGTTCCAGAAGACCCAACGCTATGGAGAAGACCCTCCCGGGACAGGCAAGGAGCCAAAGGCTGCCGGTTGCCCTTCCCATCACCGTCTGCAGTGGGATGGTAATGATGGCAGCGCCCGCTCTCTGGACACGACGCAGAGGCTGGAGCCAAACCAGGCTGCTAGAGCCGCTGCTGCTGGCTGAGAGGGATGAAGGAGGCAGGGAAAAGGCCATCCGTGGCTGAGCTAGTCACCAGAGAAGCGGGCTATTTCGGAGCGTGATTCATCAGACTTATTTAAATGTCTAACTGGGGAAGAGACAAATTGCACCGGCAGAGCTATTTCTTGCCACAGACAAGCGGAGTCTAGACAACTCCTCAGGTGTGGTTCTGCACACCAGCCCCACACACAGGGCTGTCCTCCCCTTCCAACAGCCCAACAGCATCTACAGACCAGTGAGGGGATGCACATGGGTGCTTCTGGGGTCCCCAGCACAGGGATGCAGGGCTACCAGAGCAATTCCAGAGTAGCAGCCTGAGGTCTGCTGGACCGCGTGGGATCTGGTGTCAGGGACACAACAGGGCTGAGGATGGGCCTGAACTTGTGGGAAGGTCACTGGGAATAGGCTGGGATGTGCTCACACGCAGACAGCTCGGCAGCACCAACGAGCATCTGCCAGGAGTCCGCCTGCAGCCACTGGGCAGCTGAAGCAGTCCTGGCTGGGGTCGGAGGGAAGGCAGAGCAGCATCCCTGGCTGTCAGCACCTGCTGGCCCCAAGAGCCCAGCTGACAGAGGCATGAAGCACAGGACTGTGTGGGGGTTGAGAGGAGGCATTTCTGTTTGGCCTGTATCAACAAGCTGAAAACATCACTGTGCTGAGGAGAGCATCCCCCTGCTCAGACGAGGGAGTAACCTGGGCTGCTGTGTTGCCCAGTGCCCTGGTTCAGCAGCCACTCATGGGTGAGGGATGCAGTTTAGACACAAACTTCTCTCTGCTGTGGGATTCTGACATAGGAAATGGAGAGAGGCCTCCGAGAGAGCAAACCCACTGCCCAAACTCCCCTATAAAACACTCTCCATGCTAGAAGATTCTTCGAGTTCACATTTCCCACCAAGAACCGGCACCTGAAAGAGCTGCAGCGCCAGGAGGGCAACACTGGGTGAAGAACAAACTGCCTACTAGGTTGGGTTAGGAAAATCCTACAGAACTAGAGAATCCCAGGATGGTTCAGGCTGGGAAAGCCCTCCAAGCTCCTCGAGACCAACCCTGACCCCAGCTGTCCCATCCCACCCCAACCCCTAGCCCTGAGCTCCACATCTCCCCAGCTGGGAAACCCAGCCAGGGATGGTGATTCAACCCCTCCCTGGGCAACCTCTGCCAAGGGCTGAGGGCCCTTCCCAGGAAGAAGTTTCTCCTCAGGGCCAACCTCAGCTTCCCCTGGGGCAGCTTGAGGCTGTTTCCTCTGCTCCTGTCACTCAGTGGGTTATCTGCCAGACGCAAGGAAGAGAGAGGGACTCTGAACAACCTGTCATAACCCAGACCTCAACACAGGACCGTTCACACGCTCGCTGGGCTCCAGCAGGGATGTTCTCTCCACACGAGGCTCCAGCTACTGAAGCAACGGGCACGAACAAAGCCCGGCCACCCCAGAACTCAGCTGGAAGTGCTGCTGGCCCACTGCGATGACAAACCAAGGAGAAGAAAGCAGGACACAAGGATTTCTGCTGCAGTGTGATGATTTTGAGATTACCTGGTGGTGTCTGGCTCTTCTGCCTGGTCAGTAAGGCTCCCTCTCCCTCAGTGACAGGAGGATAAGAAGTCTCCCTGTATCTCCACAGACACCAGGTACAGCCAGAGTTTTTACAGCCACGTGTGAGGATCCTGCCTCACACCAGCACCTCCGTGACCTTCCAGTGGTTTCTGATCCCATCTCACTGGGTGACTCTCAGTGAGGCAGCGGGACCCTGTCCCTCATCGCTAGAGCCAGCAACGCAGAGCTGTTGGCACAGCAGATGCTTACCCCCTTCTCTAATAGAAAGAGAGGAGGAATCCTATTCCACATGGGAAGGTGAAGAAGGAATGAACAATCCAGAACGTTTTGGAAAACACTGTCTTGGCCCAGAGGCTTCCAGAGGCTTTAAAGCTCTGGGGTGACCAGCCAAAGGCAGCAGAGCCAAGCCCTGCGACAGGACAGAGCACATTCCCACCATCACAGACCCTGCCACAAGTGCCTGCTCCTCCTCAGCACCTCCTTCTCTCACCCATCCAGTGTCATCGCACCCAGGGGGAGTGATCCTGAGAGGAGCTGACATCCCAAGGAGGTTCCCCTACGTTTTGAGGACTGGTTATCCCGGCAGAGGAACTGATGTTGAGGAGAAGCACTGGAAGGGTTCAGAGATCTGTTCCATGTGAGTCGAGCAGAGTCCCTCACCGCTGCACTCCAATGGCAACCACAGTCGGACCACAGCAGCTCAGGCCAACTCATCCTCCCTGTGTGCAGCAGAGAAGTCAAGATGCCTGCCCTGCCTGACATCACCTCTACACCCTCCCTTTGCTTGGGATGTATTTTTTCCTCCCAGTTCTTAAGTAGAGGGTTTCTTGGCAATGCCACCTTGGTTTCCAGAGAGCTTATCTGGCCTGAGCAGGACACCTCAACTCCGGTACCCCAGCCATCCAGAAGTCATGCTGTTGACCTGCCACACGGTAAGACCTCAGTGGAAAAACCCCGTCCAAACCTCAAGCCCAGGAATTTAGCACAGCAGAAAGCAGGACTTGTGACAGACAGCAGTCCCAAGGGGTTGTATAATTCTCATACCAGGCTACAGCAACCAGCTGCATCCTGGCTTCTTCCCATCTCTTTCAAAATGACCTTCCCAGTAGGCAAAACCAGAAGGAACAGAAGGAGAATTTCCTGACCCCAGTAGGAAGCAAAACCTTCCCCAGTAATTCCATGTCCCTCCCAGCCCAGGGACTGGAACAAACTCACTCACAGAAACGAAGGTGGAGTCAGACCATGGGTCTGCTGCTAACTCTGGCTGTGAGTGACCCAAAGAACAGCTCACACAGGGCCACCAGCCTCCACACCCAACATTCAGCCAGCACAGCCCTACACAAACCACCGTCTGCAGAGCCCCCAGTGGTCTCAAACACCCTGGAGATGAACCAGATAGAGCTGCTGGTGGCCTCGAATGGCTCTGGAGATGAACCAGGACCAGGTGCTGGTGGCTTCACATGGTCCTGGAGATGAACTCCTCTGCCAGGATGCTGTTTATCCAGTCTGAGTGTTCCCTTCACCTACCACGTGGGACTGGACTGGCACTATAGTCCCAGGTCCATGCCCCAAGCCCCTGGCTATGTGCAGAGGGAGCAGGAACCATCAACACTCACCTCTTCGGAGGACACTGAGAAACCTGAATGCAGGGAATCTCCAGCTCCAGCTCACGCTGAAGGAGGTTCTGATACTTCTCACTTGTCCTCATCAGAGCCCGCCCGACCTTCTGAATCCCTGATTGATGTTGGGCCATAAACAGCACCCCAAATCCTGTAAGGCCCTTCCCTAGCCCTGCTGCTGCCTTCCCCTCCTCTCTGTTGTACTACAGTACCCCAGGGACTCACAGCACACAGAACCCCAACAACCAGAGGTGTCTCTGGCGCCGAGGGCTGCTCTGCTGGGTGCACAGACCCAGCAGAGCTCTGGAAGCCCTACCCTCCTGTCCCAGGCTGTGGGTCTCTAGGACATGCTGCTGAGGTGAGGAGAACTCAGAGCCACCACAAACCCACAGCCAACTCTGAGCAGAACAGCCAGCCTGGCAAACAGCACCTTCCCTCACAAGTCCCACCGCTCCTGGGGCCCAGGTCTGTTCCAACCACCAAGGGATGGTATCACCAAGGTACCTCAGGTCGATGACAGAACTGCTGCACCACCCCAGAGAAAACCAGCATGGGCACTGGTGCTGATGGTGCCATGGAGCTTGGTGGCACTGAGCACCAGTGACTGCGATGCTGTGAGCTCCCAGTACAACCCAGTCAACAGCCCTGGGGCACTGCTGGAACAACTGTGTGAACTGCAGCCTCAGCTGAGGAAACACCCAGCAGAGAGACCTTCCTTTGTGACCCGCAGGGGCTGTCATCAACCAGACACTGAGGGCTGGAGTGGGTCCCGAGAAGGGCAACAGGGCTAGGGAAGGGGCTGGAGAACAGCCCCTGTGAGGAGCGGCTGAGGGAGCTGGGGCTGGTTAGTGTGGAGAGGAGGAGGCTGAGGGGAGAGCTGCTCAGGGTAAGTCTGGCATCTGGGCAAGAACAGCCCCAGGGAGCAGGATAGGCTGGGGACTGACCTGGTGGAGAGCACTGGAGGAGAAAGGGACCTGGGGGTTACTGGACAGCAGGGTGACTTTGAGCCAGCACTGTGCTCTGGTGGCCAAGAGGGCCAACAGCATCCTGGGGGGGATCAGAAGGGGGGTGGTTAGCAGATCGAGAGAGGTTCTCCTCCCCCTCTACTCTGCACTGGTGAGACTGCAGCTGGAGGACTGGGTCCAGCTCTGGGCCCCTCAGTTCCAGCAGGACACAGAGCTGC
>VZRI01003392.1:115922-134657 GCA_013397515.1 Upupa epops
CGTGGGGTTGTGTCTCCATGGCCACCCTAGGGCAGTGGTCTTCCCTTCAGAGACCCCTCCCGCAGCCGAGGGGAAGGGTCACTGCGTATGGAGGAGTCAGCTGGTACTCCCTGACAGAACCTTCACCCAGAGAGATGTGCACAGAGGAGGGGGGGGCTGCCAGTGTCCCTCGGTCTGGGACCCTCCCGGGACTCCCCTAGAGCCGGGCACAAGAGGCACCAGCAGTCCCAAACTTGCCACCCGCAGACCCAGAGTTTCAGCCACTCCATCACCCCAGGGGTCCACGTGTGGCACCCTCAGCCCTGGTGACACCGCAAGTCCTGCCTGGCACCTCCACCTCTGGAATCCCCAGCCCTGGCACTCCCAGTAGTGACAGCCCCAGCCCAGGCACCCCCAGATCTGATGCCCCCAGTCCTGGCACCCCACAGCCCTGGTACACTCAGCCATGGCACCTCCAGCCCCGACACCCCCAAACCCCACCACTCCCAGCACTGGCACCCCCAGCCTTGAGCCTACATCCTCATCCCTCGAGAACCTGTGTGAATAAGGAGTGAGGAGCTTCCCTTTCCTTGGGGGGCTCTAAATGTCACCCCTGTGCAAGTGCTACTCAGTCTGCGATGTTAAAGGCAGCTCAGACCCACCAAGGGCAGCACTAGGGGTTTGGGGCCATCACAGCCAACACCCAGCCAGCACCACGGTCCTGCAACCCAACACCACCCACTCAGGCTCTGTGATGGGGGCCTGCAGGCAAGAGGGGTGGTCTGACCCCCAAACAGTGCTGTGGCCAGCAGCCCACATGGACCCTATCACGAGCAGAACCCCTCACACAGCCATGGCACCTTCCAAGCTGCTGAGCACAAGCCCGTCTGCCCCATGGGGTGGCGCCAGGGCTGCCCTCGAACAGCCTCTCCAGCTGCTCCAGCAGCTCCACTGCCTAAGCACAGAATCACTGGGCTTGGAGAAACCCCCTGAGCTTCTCCAGTCCATCTCCAGCACTGCCGGGGCCCTACTGTTCCTCACCCCACAGCTCCAGAGCTTTGCAACCCCTCCAGGGATGGGGACTCCCCCACTTTTGGGGTGGGGAACCATCTGTGGGGCAGAAATTGCTCCTTGGGGCCACCTCACCATCCCCTGCGGCAGCCTGAGGCCACTTCCTCTGGTCATATGGAGGGAGAAGAGACCAACCTCACCCTGGCTCCAACCTCAGGTTCAGAGAGAGTGAGGTCCCCTTGCGCCTCCTTTGCTCCAGTTCAACCCCCATCACCCCAAATCACCCTCTGAGCACTGGTGCTCCAGCCCCTTCCCCAGCTCCCGTCAGGACTGCAGCAGCCTCCTCCTGCACCATCATCCACTCATCCTCAGCAACGCTTCTGCATCGTCTCTCACGCAACGGCTGCAAACAGGAGCCAGCCCTCGCGCGTGTGGCTGGGAGGTCAAACCAAGCGCCCCGGGTCTCCTCGGCTCCTCCGTAGCCGCTGCGAGGGAGCCGTTAATCTGGAGCCCCACGGCCTGGCGTGGCTCTGCCGTATTGATCTCACAGCACACTCATTTTTGAATCGTTAAGGAGTTATTAAGTCAAGGCGGCTCCAAACCTCCATCCATTACGGCAGGGTCCATTTATACCGAGGTGTGTGACTGCTCCCGACGCCTCCGGTCCCGTCCGGGCTCCTCTGGCAGCCTAGGTTTCAATTAAAGGCTGTTAATGAGTTTGACCCTATTTCACGTTAATGCCTGCTTGATGGAGACCTGTGTCAACCGCCCCGTGGCTCCGGGCTCAGGCTCTGCTCTGGCAACTCCTCCTTTCCCAGCTGGAAAACATGAGAAGAGCCTCTGGGATGTGTTTGTGTTTCCCACCAGCCATGAGCAGAGCGTCCCGGGGTGTCTCCACTTGGGCTGGAAGCGTGTTTCCTCACCTGCTTGATCACCCGGTGCTGGGAGGCACCTTGAGGCCCTGAGGAGCCGCTGCCACCCCTTGTTCTGTGCTGCTGAGCCACTCCTGATGGCCATCGGACCACTCACTGCTTCCTGAGCAGCAGCCGGGGCATGGAACTGCTCCTGGTGGATCACTGCCATCTCCCCGTGGCTGATGGCCATATCCTCCTCTTCGAGATGGGTGCTGTGTGCAAGGGGTACCAGAGGGCACCCTCACAGTGGAGCAGGGCAAACAATGCAGTCACCACCGAAGAGCAGCAGCTCTTCTCCTTCTTCCTCTCCTTCTTCCTCTTCTGCACAGTGCCTCAGCCCGTGGGAGCTTCTCTCTCCGTGCTGGTCCTTCACCTGGAGCTTGTCCATCCGAACCACACACCCTGGAATTCACCGCTATGGCTGGAGGGCGACGTCGGTTCCATCAGCCCCGCACAGGTACCACTCAACTGGTACGACTGGTACCACTCAACTGGTACGACTGGCACAACTGGGTGGACTGAGTTTGGCGCTGGGCTGGGTACAGCTGTGTAACGGTTGGACTTGATGCTCTTAGAGGTCTTTTCCAACCTCGATGCCTCTGTGATAGGTGGTGGAGAACGTCTCCTCCTGGTGTCATCCGCAGCCTCTGCAGCCAGCGACCTGCACTCTCGATTCCTCTTGGATTCTCCTCCTGTAGCTTGGAGGAGCCTCAGCAGCCTGCTCTTGGGTCCCCGCAGAGGATCCCCCCTCACGGTCCAGGTGCTCAGGCCTGGGTCTCCTCCAGATGAACGAGCACTTGAGAAGCACTGTTGGCAGCGTCTGCACCGGCATGGCAACGCGGTGGCACGGCCGGTGCAGAGCTCCTGAGCTCTCCCACCTGCTCTACCTGTTGAAAACAGCTCCTTGAGACGGGTTGGATGTGCGACCCCACATCTTGTGATTCTTGCAGGTATCTTGGTCCCTGCAAGCACCAAGGCTCAGCAGTGCCTGAGGGTGGGGATGGAGACCTGACCTTCTGGCAGGGAGCCGCCCTCAGAAACCGTGAGGTCCCGGGACAGATTCCTTTCGGGAGCAGACACTGCGATAAACCCCCTCAACAAGGCACAGTGGTTTCTGAGCACAGACAGACTTAATCACCACAAGTGAATTAACAGACCATAATAGTCCCCACGATTCCTTCAAACACATCAGGCAGTCCCAAACACCCAGGATGGCTCCTTCAATCCTCACGGGCTTCTCCAGGGGGGCTGATCAGGAGAGCCACGTGGCAGCTGAGTTCAGCTGAAGGATCTTCCTTTCAGGATCGAACAAGCCCCATCCCTTAGGGGTTTCCTTGGAGCCCCAGCTGGGCAAGGTGAAGCCCAATCGATCGCTCCTGGGCCGTGAGGGTGGGACACACACACAGAGAGGGGCAGATCCGAGCCAGCGATGCTGTGCCAGAGCTGGGGAATCACCCGAGACTGTGCTGCCACATGTCTGGGAGGCGGTGAACATACTGAGGAGTCTTGCACATCGCCGTGACGGATCTGTTCCAGATCCTGGTTTGTTTTCTCCCTTGAAAGCTGAGAATCGGATCTGTTGTTGCTTTAGGATGCAGAAAGGGTTGCTGTTGCACGAGGGGAGTTCCGCCGGTCTCAGAACGCGCTACAAACCCAACCTGCAGGAACAGGAGGCACCTGGCCACAGGGCAGTTGACCTGGTGGCCTTTCCTTTCCTCACAGCCAAGTGACTGCTGAATTGTTCTTGTCCAGGAGGCTCCAACTCAAACCCAGGCTCTCAGCCTTTGCTGTTTATTGTCCTTCAACGACATCACTGGCGTTGGCACTGCCCTTCACTTCACCTCTTGCTGTCCAAGAAGTGAAGAAGCACCGTGCGATCTCACACAGCTCTGCACCCTAGAGATGATTTCTCTCTGGAGACCCCTGTACCCAAAGCTCAGTGGGAAGCAGCACTTGATGCCAGGACACAGCCCTCAGTGCTGTGTGGTGGGGAGAGCCACCAGGATCTCTTCTCCGAGCCTCAGTCCCCGCTGTGCAGGTCAGAGGGGTTCTGCCCTCAGCCAAGGCCAGCAAGTCCTCCATGAGATGGGATTTGAGTGGCAACCAAAACGCCACCACTGGGTTATGGCACCTGCTAGGGGTCCCCGGCAGGTAATGCTTTGGCTGTGCCAGAGCCTCACAGTTGCCACAAGCGTGGCTGGCAGGTACAGAAATAGACGGGGCTTGACAGAACCGCTTCAGCTCCAGCAAGGAAACAGCAGCTTGGGCGCTTCTGAGACTGTCCCAGACTTGCAGAGTCAGAGTGGTGGAGGCTGGCAGCAACCTCTGCAGATCATCCTGCCCAATACCTGCTTGAGCAGGGACAACTACAGCTGGTTGCCTAGGATCATGGCTAGATAGCTGCTGAACATCTCCGGGGTGGAGACTCCACAGCCTTTCCAGACAGCCTGTGCCCGGTCAATCTCACAGTGAAAAAGGGTTTCCTGATGTTCAGAGGGCACCTTCTGTGTCTCTGCGTGTGACCACTGCTCTGGTGCTGTCACTGGACACCACTGCAAAGGAGCCTCAGTCCATCTTCTTCACACTCACCTTTCAACTCAGGCCCCCTTGAGCTTCTCCTTCCCCAGAATGAGTAACCCCAGCCCTCTCAGGAGATGCCCATGTCCCTTCAGCATCTCTCTGCCTCTTCCTTGGACTCTCTCTAGGAGATCCATGTTCCTCCTGCACTCAGAGCCCAGTTCTCTGCGTGTACCCTCACCCAGTGCTAAGCAGAGGGGACAGATCTTTCCCCCCAGCTCGATGGCCATGCTTTGCCTCTAACGCAGCCTGAAAGACCCTTTGCCTTCTTGTGAGTCCCCCATTCAACCTGGCATCAGCCAGGACCCTCAGGCTCTTCTCTGCAAAGCGCTGGTTGCCCCCCACCCCCAGCCTGTACCTGGGGTCCGTGGGAACTCCCCTTGGCTGCTATTTAGGAACACCTTGAATTCCAGAGTGGGAGAAACCCCTGGACACCCTATGCTGAGAGAACTGAATCCCATCCGCCCGATGACCCAAAGACACGGGTTCTGCCCCAAAATCAGGAGAGAACTTTATGCTTTGCTGTGGGAGTGGGGGCAGACCTGGGTGCTGTGTCCGACTGCTTGCACCAAATGACCTCATCCCTTTGTGAGCCTCCAGCACAGCTCACTGAGCTGGAGCTCCAGCCTGCAGCTAAAACTCTGGGTCTCAGATCACGAGAACAGCAGAGTCACCTGCTAGCGAGAGCCAATTAGTGGAGATGCGCGCTGTGCAGGCAGAGGGAGGCATCAGGAGATGGGGAGTCGCTCGCCGTCTCTGCTCCTCTTCACACAGCAGCTGCCAGAGCAGCTCTCCGGGTAACGAGCGTGAGGAGCCCAGGCAGCGATGTGGAGTGGGAGCCGCAGAACCCTAAGTCAAAGCCCAGTGTCCATCAGGAGCTCAGTGAGGCTGCTCCTCCCACTACTGCAACAGGATGATGGAGCAGAGCCAGAGGGAAGCGGGGTGTGGGGCATCAGCCATGTGGCCACCGTGACAATCCCTCAGAGAGAAGCTCTCTGCCAAGCAGCACCAGCAACTGTGACCCACGAGATGCTTCTGTAACCCTGCGTGAGAGTCACCGCTGAGGACTCGCTGACCACAGCAGCCAAAGCACTCACTGGGGAGAGGGGCTGCTGGCTGGGGCAGGGGCTGCTGGCTTGGGACAGTGGCTGCCTGCAGGACCCTCCTCTCAGGAAGCAACCTGAGCTGCAACTAGCCTGCACATGAACCTCCCCTCAAGTATGAACCCCTCTGCCTGGCTGTGGCTGCAGCCTCACAACCGCGTCTGGAGAAGAGGGAGAGGAACTGGAAACGCGAGAGACAATTAATTAAAAGGGTTTGTCTCCCTTTACATAATCAGAGATATTGATTCTCTCTTTAAAGCACTCAGTGCCTCCCAGCCAGAGAAACATCCCCAGCGGCAGCTGGACTTGTGCCTGTCCACCCTGACAGCTGAGAGTGTTTTATGTCTCTGGGCAGCACCATCAGGTCTTCAGGAGTCCTACTGGAAAGATGAAATACAGTTTCATCAGTTGGCAAAGAGGATAGCAGGATCTCTGGAACTTACACCTCTAATCCTACCTATCCTGCAAGAGCACAGTCCTCAGGAGCCTGCACAACCTGTCTGATCAGCCCAGCAAGTGCAGCAGCAGGCAGTGACGATGCGTTAAGATGCGCTGCGCTCCGGCACATGCTCTCCATGATGGGGAGAGAAAGCCCAGCGATGCACTCGTCAAGGAAGTGAAACTGAAGGCAGCTGCAGGAGCACGGCCAGACCCCACACTTGACCTCACACCTCACTGGAGGATGGGGGAGAAGGTCCAGGAGGACCCTACAAACTGCTGCTGCTCAAGAGAAGTGATTTCAGTACTTATGCTCCATCCTTGCTCACTGCTTCTGCCTCAGAGACAGCACAGCAGGGTGGAGACTGCGATGAGCATCACAGCCCCTCGAGTCACAGGTCCCTGGCCCACAGCAGTGAAACCACAGAGCACCTGGAGTGGAAGGGACCTTACAGACCCCCTTGGGCAGGGACACCTCCCACCAAAGCAGGTTATTCCAAGCTCTGTCCAAGCTGGCCTTGGAAGCATCCAGGGATGGGGCAGCCACAACCTCTGAGGACAACCTGCTCTATCAGCTCATCTCCCCCGTGAGGCCCTGCTGCCTTCTTGTAGATAACAACTGGGGGGCCAGCGTGTCCAGGGGTAGCCAAGCTACCAGGGCTGCTGCTCAGCTCAGCAGCTTCATCGCCATGGCTGCAGGTTCTGGAGTGAACTAGGTCCTTAGAAGCAGCAGCTCTGTCCGTGGGAACCAGCCCCAGCACCACTCAGGGGGATCTGCTTGTGAAGGGACCCTCTAGCACCGGCAGACCACTTGACAGCCAGAGCCACAGGGACCCTCACACGTGTGACATGGCCAAGGAGACTCACTGCTGGGGAGGAAGATTTGTGACTGAAGCTCAGTGTTCTGCCTGTTCCCCTGGAAGGAAGGATGTGTCTGTGCCAGGTGCCGAATCAAGGGGATTCTGTGTGTGGGAGGTGCAGTCGATTCCCATTGACTCCGCAGCTGTATTTCCCCCAGAAGGGTGGGGGCTGAGTCACGCCTGGGCACAGCGGCTCCTTCTGCCGCCTCCGACAGTCGGGCACCTGGGAGGAAGAACACTGTCTGCCTCCCTGTGAGGCCCTGGAACAGGTTGCCCAGGGAGGCTGTGGCTGCTCCATCATCCCTGGCAGTGTCCAAGGGCAGGTTGGATGAGGGTTGGAGCAGATCTTTGGATCTAGGACAATAAACCCACGGGGTAAACTAAACAGCAGAGTCCCCAAAGGGCAGGGTTTGCACTCTGCAGTGGCCTTCTGTCTACAGAACTGCATCAAGGAATTGCTGAGGTTGGAAAAGTCCTTCAAACTCCCCAAGTCCAACCGTTGACCAGCACTGCCAGGGCCTCACTGACCCCTGGCCCTCACCACACAGCTCCAGGGCTTTGCAACCCCTCCAGGGTAGGGACTCCCCCTGCGACCTGGGGCCAGGACTGGAGAAGTCTCATGGGGCTGTTACTGGTCCTCAATGCCAACCTCAACCTCCCCTGGGGTATCTTCTCATCCATTTAACATCCTTTCCTTGATACTTAACCTCTCTCTACATCAGTTCTGGGGAACAACAAAGCCCAACCTGCTTCCTTTTCTGTTACTGATGACCTAACTGTACTCCCAGTCAGCCCAGCCCTGCACAGAGCACAGGGTGCAGTGCCTGTCTCCAGCCCTCACAGTGAGAAGCGAGCACAGCGCACCCACTGTGCTTCCTGAGCCAGATTCTGCCACTCTTACTCACTGGTAATTTGAAAGGCTGCTCCTCTGAAGAGACACTGCTCCTTAAGCAGCCATCAGCTGCGTTCCATAGCTTTAAAATACTCCACTAAAGCCTGGAAGATGAATTCAGGTGTCCCCGCAGCGTGGTGGCCACGTCCACACGGTCTACCCACGACGCATTACTTATAAATCATGAAGCAGCAGCACAAAATAGCCCTGCAGGCTGAAGTCATCCTCCAGCAACCTAGTCCCTGGGTTTTGAGAATGACCAGCAGCTCCGGGGACACCTCAGAGCACAGCTGATGTCTCACGAGGAAAGGTCAGGAAGGTCTGAGCAGCTGAGGATCAGGATCCTGCTTGCAGAAGGTGGTGGAATATGAGACTCAGGCTAAGGGTAATGGCAGAATAAAGATCATCACACACATTCCTCCCCTCGGCAGACTCTGGGCAGCTTGAGAAGCAGCACACGGCAGCCAGGGGAGAGACCAGGTGTCACGGAGCAGCCAGCCAGGTCCGTTTTAGAGGACAGCCTGTTCCAGGGTCAGATGACCCTTTCCATGAAGGCTTTTTCCCCGAATGTCCAACCTAAACACGAGAATGGGAGGGTAAATAACTGTCTTTGCACCCATTTCACTTCTAACCTAAAGGAAACTCTGCCACTGTGCACAAGATCTGAAGTCCAAGTTGAAAAGCTAAAGACTCACAGCAGATCTTGCTATTGGACCCATTGAGCCAAGGCCTTAAAACCTGCCTGGACTCTGTAGTCACTAGATTCCTACACAGGAGCAAGGATTTATTGCTGCAGAATCCATGCCTGACTTGTGACTGGGATAGAGGTGCAGATGTCACCAAGGGAAGGGATTAGGGCTGCGGCTGTCTGTACGCGTCCGCCTGCAGATTTGCACAGCACGGATTTCTGAGAAGGGCTTTTGAGAGAAATCAGAAGGGTAGAGTTAGTCTGATCAATGCCTTAAAACTGGTACACAGACACACGAACAGATGCACCAGCTTCTTAGGAAATCAAATTAAAACTAGTAGTTTATACGTGCTATGGTCATAACGCGTGTGTGTCTAGTGCCTCTATTATGTACGTAACCACACACTGAATCACAGGGTGGACTGGGTTGGAAGGGACTTCCAAAGGTCACTGTTGTAGTTTGAAACTTGTCACGTTTTCAGGTGTTGATTTTTGGGCTTTTATGCCAAAAGAGTGTTTCAATTTGAAGCTGGGGGTAGCTTTCCCAGCAGACCCCTGGGTCAGTGTCCTGACTCTACATGGGATTGGTGGACAGAGTCTACAAAGGGGAGGGGGCTTCCTGTTTTCTGCCCTTTTCCTCCTGTCTCTTGGCAGACAGAGAGCACCTTTGCAGGAGAGCCTCCCGCTGCCACCCCTCTCACCCCAACCCCAGCTCAGCAGGGTGGGGGTTTAAACAGAGGGTCTCAGCCTGCCTGCCACCACAGCTCTGCCACCGAAGGGTAGAACACAGAAGAAGTCTAGCCTGGTTGCAGCTCTGCCATGGGGGCCAGCCCTGATCTGGCTCCTTGCAGTGGGTCAAAGAAAGGCTGCCCACACATTCTGCTCTCAGCTGGATCTGACTTTGAAGATGCCAGACAGCAGTGAGCTCTTAACTCTTTCCCTCCCTCAGAGCCACAGCCACTTGGGAGAAGAAAAAGAGGAAAGAGAGAAGTAAGCCCTGAAGCAGGCCTATTTGCCACAACAGGCATAGCCCCATATGACCAACACCATGTTGCCTTTGTCTCCACNAAGGGTAGAACACAGAAGAAGTCTAGCCTGGTTGCAGCTCTGCCATGGGGGCCAGCCCTGATCTGGCTCCTTGCAGTGGGTCAAAGAAAGGCTGCCCACACATTCTGCTCTCAGCTGGATCTGACTTTGAAGATGCCAGACAGCAGTGAGCTCTTAACTCTTTCCCTCCCTCAGAGCCACAGCCACTTGGGAGAAGAAAAAGAGGAAAGAGAGAAGTAAGCCCTGAAGCAGGCCTATTTGCCACAACAGGCGTAGCCCCATATGACCAACACCATGTTGCCTTTGTCTCCACTGAAGACCTGACAGTAGATCCTATATGCTCTGCCACTGAGAAACTGAAAGAAGCCTCTGGTAAGAGAGAGAGAGAGAGAGAGATCATGTTTGCTTTGGCAAACAGAAAAAGACTAGGAATCTGTTGCTGTGCTCAAATTGTAGGCACCAACTCAAACCAATTTAGACCTTCACTCTAGCCCATGACAGTCATCTAGTCCAACCCTCTATAACAAGCAGGGCCATCTGTAACTAGGACAGATCGCCCAGAATCCCATCCAGCAATGCATATTATAAAATATATGCAATATATACAGCCAAGATCATAGATTCAGGACAAGAGGGCAGGGACTGAAGCTGCACGAGGGGAGGTTTAGGTTGGATGTTAGGAAGTAACTCCTTGCAAGGAGGGTGATCAGATGTTGGAATGAACTGCCCAGGGAGGTGGTGGAGTTCCCATCCCTGGAGACATTTAAGACTGGATGTGGCCCTGGTCTAGGTTGTGGTGATGTGAGGTCATAGTCTGGACTTGATGATCTTAGAGGTCTTTTCCAGCCTCAATAATTCGGTGATTCTGTGACATCTCGAGGGCAAAAACCAAGAGAAGATGGAATTTGGGAACCTCTAACACCAAACTCAGAGCAGGTCTGCCTTGCCAGCATCTGTCAGAAGCTTCAGCAGCCACCACTTCTGCAGGAGGGGGGATTCATAAAGCTGGTCATGCACTTCAGAAAGCTGCACCCATGGCAGCCCTCAAAGGCTGCACAACCCCTGACTTTCACCTCCATGACCTCCTGTACAGCTCCATCTGTAACTGAGAGTGCGTGCCTCGTCCCAGGTACATGTCCCCTCTTTGATGGGAAATGTGCCCCAGGGCGGCTACATCTGGAGTCCTGTGTCCAGTTCAAGAGAGACAAGGAACTACCAGAGATGCTGAGGGGACTGGAGCATCTCTGTGCTGGTGAAAGGCTGAGAGAGACCTGGGGCTGTTCAAGCTGGAGCAGAGTAGGCTGAGAGGGATCTCATCAATGCTGAGCAATAGCTGAAGGGCAGGAGGATGGGGCTAGACTCTGCTCAGTGGTGTCCAGTGACAGGATAAGGGGCAATGGGAATAAACCCATGAAGCTCCATCCCACCAGGAGAGGAAACTTGTTTGCTGCGAGAGTGCTGCAGCCCTGGCCCAGGCTGCTCAGAGAAGTTGTGGAGTCTCTTCCTCTGGAGAGACCCCAAACCCTCCTGGACCCATCCTGGATAAGCTCTTCTGAGTGATGCTGCTAGAACAGTGGATGGACTGGGTGATCCCCAGAGGTCCCTTCCCACCCCCCAAGTCTGAGATTCAGTGACCCTGATTTATTCAGTGAAATAACTGTAGCTGTTTCCAACACAGCGAGCTCTTTGGGGGTTTTAGCTGCAGCGTGAAGAGGAGCTGCAGCGTGCCAGCTTGCAAGCGCCTGCTCCCCACACAGACGAGGTGTCAGAGCCCTGTGCAGCTCCGAAGAGGAGCATCTGCACCGGGTGCGAACCGGCTTCTGTGCTGCAAAGTCACCTCCCTGCCTGGTTAGCACTGACTTTGTCTGGCAGACGAGCTGCTCAGGTCAGACCAGGCAAGTCTGTTACAGAGCTGAGTGGCTGCTCTTGATAGCCCCGAGTGCAGGAAGTCTAGCCCCAGATCCTGTACCATAAGGATGGCTGGTGACAAGCTGTGCACACGATCTGCAGCTTCACAGGGAGGTATGAGAGGCACGGAACATGGGCACGGAGGGCTGAGCAAGCCAACGTGACAGCTCGCAGGGGCGAAGCCCTGCAGAGATTTACAAGGCCAAGTGTTTGAGATCAACCACCAGCAAAGCAGACCTGATTTTGGTGGCAGTCCAGCCATGGCTGCAGAGTTGGAAGAGCTGAAGCCCCACGGCGGGGAGTCTTTCCCCTCTGAGTGCAGTCCTGCTGAAGAGGGGACCAGTCTCTGGGTAGGAAATAAAGATAAGGACTGGGAAGATGCTGCTGGCGAAGCTGAATTACAGAGCAGCTGATCTGGTTGTTGAGCAGAGATGAGCAGGTCTGTGCAACACAACGTGGGGACTGACATCGCACCTGGTAGGATCTCAGACATCATGGGATGTCTGGACACACCAGGGAGGAGCCCTGCATCTGTGAAATGGGGACGGGAGCAGCTGGAGGTAACTTTCATGGAGCTGGAGACCCAGCCCTGCATGTCAATGTCTCCTGAAACACCCTTGGAGCTGTGCAGGAGGCAGAGAGAGGAGCAGAGAGGTGAAATCCCACTGCATGGCTGCGTAAACGGTGTAAAGGAGAAGAATGGGCCCTGATCAGACACTGCAGAGAACCCTGGAGTCAGGATGCCCGTACAGAATGGTGGCAGCAAGCTGCTGGGATTTAATGCTAAGAAGGTTACAGGAGAGACTTAGCCAAAGGGGCAGGAAAGAGGGAGCATGCAGAAAAGCCCCTCTCCAGGCTGCCTCTGCCCCAAACTCACAGAGGGGGGCTGGAGGGAATCGGACAGGAGAAGCAGAACCCAGGTTCTAATGAAAACACTGACAGGATGGATGCGGGAGAAGGACACTTCAGGGAACGGCCACACAAGGCTGTGGGAACCTCTGTGCAGGCACTGGCAGGGGAGGAGGTGCAGCCATAAAGGGAGGGCTTAGAGCTCCATCAGATGAACCAGCTCTCCGTGATACTGAGGAGCAGGGACTCCAAGGGTTGATGCTCCAGCAGGAGATGCATGTGGTGAGGATGATGCTCCAGCAGGAGATGCATGTGGTGAGGATGATGCTCCATCCACCGGCACCACAGTGATGCCAACTGTAACCTGACAGAGCCCAGAGCAGCCAGTGGGCACTGGGGAATGGGACGTGGAGTTAATTCTGCACAACCTGAGTGGACTCCGCGTGGGGATGTGTGGATTCCATTCCAGGCACGGCCAGCAGAGCGGCCAGGCGGGCAGCTGGCTGCAGGAACAGCGTTTCTGACCTGATGCTGGCCAGAGTGCGCACGATAGCTCATAATCTTATTAATTAAGAGTCATTATTTAACAGTGACCCTGACAGAGCCGGCTCTCGAATCTTGCCCAGGCAACGGGAGCCAATAAAGCAGCTGCTGCTGCTGCTGGGCTTTGGTCTAGGACTCAGGGGCTTCAGAATTCATAAAAATTAATGTTGGTAACAGGAAAGTAAGAGGGACCACTGGAAGTGAAGTCCTGGCTAGTGTCCTGGGAACTACTTTAAGCCACCTTATGGGCTGCCTAAAGGAACCAAGTGCAAGCAGCCCAGAGGAGAAGGACTTGGGGGTGTTGGTGGATGAGAAGCTCTACAGGAGCTGGCAGGGTGTGATACAGCTCAGAACTAACATTATCCTGGGCTGGATCAACACCAGTACCATCAGCAGGGCCAGGGAAGGGATTGACCCTTCTGCTCCATTGAGACCTCACCTAGACTGCTGCAGCCAGGTCTGGAGACCCCAGGATAAGAAGGACCTGGAGCTGTTGAAGCAGGTCCAGAGGAGGCCATGAGGATGATCCCAGTGCTGGAGCCCCTCTGCTCTGGGGACAGGCTGAGGGAGTTGGGGCTGTTCAGCTGGAGAGAAGAATGTTCTGGGGGGGCCCAGAGCAGATTCCAGACCCTGCAGGGGCTCCAGGAAAGCTGGAGAAGGACTTTTTCTGAAGGACTCTGGTGCTGGGATAAGAAGGACGGATTGCAGCTCCAAGAGGGGAGACTGAGCTGAGATCTGAGGCAGAAATGCCTCCCTGTGAGGGGTGTGAAGTCCTGGAACAGGTTGCCCAGGGAAGATGTGGCTGCTCCATCATCCCTGGCAGTGTCCAAGGGCAGGTTGGATGGGGCTGTGGGCACCCTGGTCTGGTGAGAGGTGTCGCTGCCCATGGCAGGGGGTTGAGGCTAGGTGAGCTCTGAGCTCCCTCCCAACCCACCCCTGCCTGGGATTCAGTGATTCTATCCTCAGACACCTGCAGCCTCTCAAGAAGGACCTTGGAAAGACCTGAAGAGGAGCAGGGTATGGTTGTAAGAAGCCAGGAACAGCAGTCCAGAAGACATGGTTGTGTTTAAACGAGGAAAACCAGAACAGACTCTGTGTGTGTGTGTGATGGACTGCTTTGTTAAACAGGGGAAAGAGAAGATGAAAATGGAACTGAACCAGTAAGGAGTAGCAAGCCTAAAAAGGAGGAAACCTGTTTCAGAAACAACAGAAGAGCTGCCAGGGACTACAAAGATCAGCAGATAACAGCAGTCATATAAAAGAAGTGCTCACAGAGAAAAAAGCCACCATAGAAAAGCAAAAGGAACAGTTTGTGTCCAAAGATCCTGGACACAGACTGGTGCCAGCCCCACGCTGGATCTGCCTCTGGAAGATGGTGTTTGGGAGGCTCTGCCTCAGTCCACACAGGAGGCAGCAGCAACTTGGAGAGGCAGGAGGAACCTCCAGGACCTTAGGTCCTAAGCAGTAATGAATTCATTACAGAACTGAGCCAGTAATGATGCTGTGTGACCTGCTCCTCAGCCCTGCTTGCCATGCCAGCCACTGGCCAGCAATCTGTATAGAAGCATCGTGGGGAGAAACGGCTGAACATCAAAGCTGCTCAGTTATCAAACATCAACCTCCATCCACTGCCAGAGCAGGAGGGGCTGTACCCATGGGCAACCAGAGCTACTGGGAGGAGCCAACCTGTCAGTAAGAACCTCTGCAGGTCTGCTCTCTGCTCTCTGCAAGGCTGCTGCAGCTCTGCAAGAGGCCAAGAAACTGTGATTGGAATAAGCAAAGGTCTACAGCAGCTTCTCCACAACTTGATCTCGTTGAAGACATGGGCTGGGTATGGATGGGTTAATGGTTCAGCTTGCTGATCTTAAAGGTCTTTTCCAACCTGAATGAGTCTGTGATTCTGTGTCCCTGATCGCTGCAGAGACGCTGGACCAAATGAGCTTCATAGGTCCCTTCCAACCCAAAGCCCTTTGTGATTCCAGGGTTCACAGCCAAAGCATCCCCAGCCCAGAAGACCAGAGGATGGCAGGGCAGAGACCTATAAAGACACCCAGGAGACCAATATGGATCTGCTGTTCAGACTGTGTAAAACAGAGTGGGGAGAGGGTTGGCTCGTGCTAGAGAAAGTGAGGAACTCCCACTCAGGTAAGGAAGCCTCAAAATCCTCCCCTGCCTGATGCTGTGGACAGAGAAGTTTACCAGGGTTTAACAAGTCACAGAACAAACTCAAGGCAGAAACCTCCCCACCAAGAACCATTAAACCCAAAGACAGCAGAACTGACTGCAGAGGGACTCCAAGGATAACCTTCGCTTCGCTCAGGATGCTCCTGCTGGCAGATCTCACGGTGCAGCTCCCAGGGGCAGTTTTTCCCCTCCAGATCCGCACTGAGGGATGGAAAAATCACACCAACATTTCCCTGGGCCACGACTGTCTCTCATTTCTGCTAACTTCAGCCTTTTTCATTCTTAACCCCATCTCTGTCTCCAGACCCCTAGGGTAAAGCAGCCCCTGCTCCCACACCTCTGTATGAGCCAACCCGGCAGCGTGGGCATGAAGGCAGCCCCGTTCCACTCAGCCAAGAACCCACTCACCGGGGGTTTAGCAGAGACCACTTCAAAGAAAGGGATTAGACCAGGTCACAAAGGACACTCCACGCTGGCCAGTGACACCGGGAATCCCTCGGCAGCCTTTGCCTGAGCTGAGGGCTGCTGCTCACCAGCTATGAGCAAACACATCCTGGGAGTCACTCCTGGCCATCCGCTCCATGTTGTCACTTCAGGGAGCAACCTGCTGCCCCTGGGAACAAGACCCGAGGCACAAAGATGCCCGGTCGCAGGATGCCCACCCCTGGGTCTTGTGGCCCTGTCAGCAGCACTCCTCTGCTCCAGCTTTCCTTCCTATTTCCTGAGCTTTCGCAGTGATGAGCGCTTCACAAGATTCTAAACAAGGTCCGGGGGGGTGTCAGCAGCCCCTGCCTTCACGTCACAGTGGGCACTGACCAGCATCTTCTCATTAATACTCCCCAGTGTTTCCCTTGCTTGTTTCTGACAGACACAGCAACTACAGACTAACAGGAGATGCTTGTGCTGTTTCAACACGATTTACTCACTGTTCCATCTCAGTCACAGCTTCTCCCACCTTTCAAACTCTTCCTAACAACCCAGCACCACCTAAACTCCAACCTCGTATCACCAGTGGAGTCCAAGAGGGTTTTCCCTGCCGAGGATGCTGCAGAAAACACTGAAGACCACTCACCACACCAACCACTTATTTCCTATTAACATCCTCATGCCCTGGCTCTTCCCCTTCCAGCATCGCACAGCTCCTGCAGGGTCAGTCCCTGCTTGTTCATGTGACACCTACAGCCTGTTCTCCAGGAGAACAGGCCACTGAGCGCAGGGCATTTCATCAGAGCCCACCGTGGCCCAGGCAGGGCAGAGCTGCCATGCTCAGCTTTGCCACGGGACAGCACGGGCAGCATGCGAGCACCCAGCAGGGTTGGATTTACTGGAGGTGATCAAAGATGGACTCGCTCTTGGAACCTGGGTCATGGGTTTTAAAGACTTCCACAATCACCGAGCCCAAATGTCCACCCTACAACCGCCAGCCCATCTTCTGAAACACCCTGGCTGCCTGTTGGTTGAACCCCTGCAGGGACGGTGCCTCCCTCCCTCCCCGAGCAGCCTGTTCCAAGGCCTCCCCACTCTTTCGGGGAAGAAAATCTTCCTTATGTCCCACCTAGACCCCTCCTGGCACCACCTGAGGCTGTTTCCCATGGTCCTATCGCTCATGATGGTGCCAGCACTATTTCAGGAGCCCATCCATCCCCCATGGCCAGCCCAGTCCCGAGTCCTCCCGGGCCGGCTGGCACTGTAGTCCAGCTCCTGGCAATGACTGCTCTGTACCAATTCCTTCATGGGGAGCTCTGGGGTCCTCTACTACAGCAACCAGGGCTTGTGCTCACTCCTGGAGAGAGGGATGACTCTCCACATCCATGCTGAGCTCCAGGAGCCGCTCCGCTGCACAAGGCAGTGCTACAGATCAGTTTAACACGGGAAGGGAAGCGGAATGCCGCGTCGGATCGGACGCACCCAGGGAATTTAGATAAGCAGATTATAAATACACAAACTGGAATTTAACAGGGGAGAAGCTGCTGCTTATCAGCTGCAGTAATTCTTCCAGCAGACTGTCACCACGGTGCCTATTCTTTGTCTTTGACTAAGCTGTCAGATCCCGACGCCGATAAAACCTCTCGTAGCAGCAACTGCCAGGGCTACTGCTCCCCGTGGACAAACGACTTCAGCTCCAGCCGTCCTCTGTGTCCTTACCCTCCGCAGGATTCCCTCTCAGGAGCGGGGCCACTGGTGAACGCACCCGGTCTCCACCGTCACGGCAAAGCTGGAAGCGCTGAAGCAACCAGCACAACCGGTATCGCTTGAACGATGCCAGTGCCCTGGCAGAGACAGTGGCCAGCAGCAAAATCCCCGGGTTTAAGCATGTCACAAACCATTACCTCCCCCAGCTGCCAGCCCTGGAAAGTGTGTCAGACCTGGCTCGGCAGGGATAGAGGATGAATGGCCACAGAGCTCGGCCGGCTGCTGCCCTGTGCGCAGGGTGCTGCAGGGTACACCGTTAATAGAAGGGAAACAAGACCTGCACCTTTAAGAATGCACAAGGACCAGCATAATTTAATATATTCCAGTAATAAAAACTCCGCTGGAGCATATCGGGCATCGGGAAAGGGGATCTGATTGAATTTAGAACTGGTTCTTGAATATGGGAATCAGATTAGGAGGAAATGCTGATGGAAAGAGTGGGATGTGCCTGGAGTCAGTGTGCAAGAGGAGCTTCAGAGCATGTAAACACCTTAAATGAAGATCTAGGGGGAAGCCAACAGGGATTCATGGAATTTCTGTTTCATTTTCCTCTTTGGGAAAGAGTCCAGAGAAACCCCCAGGCAGGCTCAGTGTGCTGAAGGTGCACCTGGCTTAGGAGAAGGACCTGGCTGGGCCTCGACTGGGCAGATGCTGGGGCAGAATGATCACTGGGATGGAGGAAACCACAACTCATCACATCACCTGATACAAGGGACTGTTTCCACAGGGCTCCCCCAGTCCCCTGCTCAACGCTGCAGTCAGTCTGGGCAGGGGCGGAGGACACAGAGGTGTTTGTAGAGATGGTGCTCAGCTGGTCCACTGCCCAGGCCCTTGATCCAATCTGACCAACTTCATGCAGGAACTCAGCGAGACAAGAGAACCTCTACACCACCTCGATCTCCAGGAACTGCCAGTTCAGAGGCCAGCGGGACCAAACCTTCTCTGTAGGTCTCCAGGGCGATGTGCCCTCAGTGCTCCTGAGCCTTAGGACACCTTCAGCCTCCTAGAGATGGCATAAAAAAGGGCTACCTGACCCTGATCCAACCCCAGTCCCCGGCAGGCTTCAGCTGCTGGAGAAACAGGACCTGGTGGGAGTCAGCAGAGGAGCCAGGCTGGGTGTTAGGACCTGTACTCACACCAAGGCTGGCTGCTCTTCTCTAGTTCCATCACTTCCTCCTGGAGATGCTGACCCACACAGAGCAGCAACACTGTGCACTAGCAGGATCAGCGGAGCCTCCAGGGACAGTGCCCACCTCACTTTACCCCTCTCTCTTCCCTGGCACTTTCCAGTGGCTACTGGGGCTGCTGCTGAGCCCTGAGCCCATGATGCTGAGAGCTGTCAGCATGGATGGACAAGTCCTGTCTGGAGCTGGACCCACCCGGTCCCTGTTGAGCACCAAGCAGCACATTCAGGCAGCTCTTCCCTGGAGGCATCGCTCTGTGTGCATCTCTGTGGTGGCCACTGGCCACCTTCTGCCTCATAGATTCATTTCTAGAATGGTCCAGATTGGAAGGATCCTTAAAGATCATCTGGTTCCAACCCCCCTGC
>VZRI01003392.1:135294-170013 GCA_013397515.1 Upupa epops
CTTGCCGGGGGGCACTCAGTGCCACTGTCCATATCGCCCACCAAGCTGTCAAACAGCACTGGTCCCAGTACTGATGCTCGAGGGACACCACTCATCACTGCTCTCCATTTGGACTCTGAGCCGTTGACCACAGCTCTCTGAGCGCCACCATCCAGCCAGTTCATGATCCCACGAGTGGTCTGTTCATCGAGTCCATGTGTTTCCAGTCTGGTGACCAGGATGTCGTGCAGGACAGTGCCAAACTCTGTACACAAGGCCAGGTAGATGACATCAGTTGCTCTTCCCTTGTCCACTGGTGCTGTAAGGCCACCATAAAAGGCCATCACATGAGTTAGGCAGGATTTCCCTCTGATGAAGCCCTGTTGGTTACCAACCACCTCTTCATTTTCCAGATGCCTCAGCAGGGCCTTCAGGAGGCTCTGCTCCGTGATCTTGCGAGGCACAGAGGTGAGGCTGACTAGCTGACAGCTTCCTCCCTCTGTTTGGGGCGCTCCTGGAACATCTCAGCATTGAAGCATCCCCTGCAGCTTCCTTCTGGCTGGCTGACTCCCAGGTGCCCCAGTGTACCCACATGCACCATTCACTCCTGTGATGGGTTCTCACCCTCTCAACGGAGGCAACAGCACGGGAGCAGGAGGCTTCTGGAATAAAGAGACAGAGCTCCAGGAAGGCTCCCGTGTGAGATGGCAGCGGGAAGTCAAGGACTGCGTAACCGCGGCACCCGGAAAGCCTCACGGAGGGAATGAAAGCGAACGAGAGAAAGCTCTTCAGGCTCTCAGGAAAGAAGCGCTCAGACGAGAGGTGAGAGCGGCACAAAGAGGCTGAGAACTGAATGAGGCTTCATCGCCGGGTGCGATAAGAGCAGAATGCTAATGCTGACTGGCTCTTGGGGATGAGACTATGGAAATGAGCAGAGAGGAAGAGCAGGCAAACCCCAGAGCGCTCACGGTGTTCAGACAGAACTCTGGATGATCTTCACCTCGAGTTTCTGAAGGAGCTGGCACGTTATTTAACGAGTTACCTGGTGGGGGGGAAGGACACCACAGGGCTGCTTCGGGAACAGCGAGTACAGCCGTGTCTGCTCCACAAGACACAGGCACCAATCCACCTCTGTGACACCTGCAGCACTAAGGCAGCCAAAGCTGGACCCAAATTCATCCACAGGTATGAAACGACGTAAAACCCACCAGCCCAATTCTGGAAACCCCAAACAGAGCCTGAGAGCGTGATGGTTTCCAGAGAGGAGGGCAGACAGCACCCTGTCTGCTGCGCAGGAAAGGCTCCCTGCACAGTGCTGGAGCTTCCAGGTGGAAGAGGAGCCAGCACCCTCCAGTGACCCTAGAATTAAAGGTTTGGAAGACCACAGAGAAGGTGACATGGAGTAGGATGTAAGGACCACACATCAGGCTCGAGTGTCTGACCATTCAAAGGGCAACGCAGTCCATGGTCACCTGAACCCATCTGCTTATCAGCCGGAGCCAGGAGCTCCTGCGTTAAGCTCTGCAGCACAGAGCCAGGAGCAAGGAGCCATCCTAACCCCTTTCTACTACCCTTTGCAAGCAGTCACTTAGCTCTGTAAGGAAGAAAGCGTCAAACCACAGACGTCTGTCAACCTCCTGCACTGCAGCCCCCCCACTGCCTCGCTGAGGCTGGCCCCACGGTGGCCCAGAGACAGCAACGTGCCCAAGGGTGCCCACGAGCTCATCTCTGCCCAGGTACTCCTCCTCTCCACACAGACAGCTCTGCAATGAGCACAGTGCTGCAGGACAGGGCTCTCATCCTCCTCTAAGGCAGAGATTTATCTGGGCTGTGAATTCTAGGGTCTGTTCAGGAGCCAGAGCTGTCACCACCAGCTCAAGTGCTTAGCTCGGGCACAGGCAGGAACGTACATCACCGCCTCGTGGCTCACTGGGGAGACAAGTACCTGCGCTTGGCTTTCGAACCTGAACGCTCTGCTGGGCAGCCACAGGGTCTCAATGGGGCAAGGAGAGCCGTAAGCGACTGCAGGAGAGGGGGAGTAACGCCAGGGCAAATATCTCCCTAGGGACACGACCTCGACCTCAACGGGGCTTTCATGGGACCCTGATTTATCAGGCTGCCATCTATAAATAAATGCACAGGCACAAACCCTGCTCTTCCCAATCCCTTCAGATGTGTAGCATCAGAATTCATTTCCTCTGAAGCACTGACTGCCTTGTTGAAAAAAAACCCCAGTCCATTGTAGCTGAAACCCAGCCAGAAGCAATGAAGAAAGAAAACCTGGGGAAGTTCAGGATATTTGAAAAGAAATATTAAAACCAGCTCAAAAAGAAATGAAAACCTCTCCAGTGTGAGCAGCCGGGCTCGGTAAATGCCACTGGCGAGGCCACGACCCACCACCGCAGAGCCTCGGCGCTCCATAAACCAGGAGCAGCGGCGCTTTACAGCGAGGGAGCGATGCCACGTGCCTGGCAGTAACGTACAGCCAGGCCATAAAGCCTGGGCTGGTTTGGGGTGCAGGCACTGCAGCCAGGGAGCCTTGTAAAAACACAATGAGCACCACAGCACGTTGGCTGCTGCCACCCAGGGTCACTCCATATGGCTCACTGGGCACAGGGGGCCTCTGAAGCTGCCTCACGCTGATGATGAGCCACATAAACGTTAAACCAACGCATCAGATCGATGGAACGACAGATATGCTGGGATGAAGCCTGGACTCGTAATCGAGGCGCCTCTTTTCACTGCTCTTGGGTGCCTGCACCCTCCTGTGAGGCTGAAGTCCCCCAGAGCCAGCAGCGATGCCCAGAAGACAATGCAGCACTGCGAGGATGTGTGCCCAGCCCTTGCTGGGATGGAGGGCTGGTGGCCACCCCACGGAGCAGATGGGGACTCAGGGAAGGTGAAACCTTATGTCCCACCTCCCCCAGAATTACAGGGCATCCATGAGTCCTCTGTGGCCAAAGAGGGCTGCAGAGAGACAATCACAGGATCAGAGAGTGAATAAGCTTGGAAGGGATCTGGGACATCATCTACTCTAAGAACTGTAATGCCAGCAGGAGCCTGCAGAGGAGGAGGATGGAGAAGCAGGTAAAAAGAGATGGAGTTAAGGATGAGCCCCACTGAGTCACAGACTGGTAGGGTTGGAAGGGATCTCTGGAGATCATCTAGTCCAATGCCTGTGCTAGAGCCCAATCCCCTGGAGAAGACCTCAGAGGAACACGGCCAAGCAGGTCTGCAGTGTCTCCAGAACGAGGGGCTCAGAGCTGTTTTCAGTCACCCACTCTTAGACAGCACAAAGCTGTCCCGGAGAACAAACCCCCCATTAAACAGTGGGCAGGCAGCTCACACCCTGTGGGCTCTGGGGGTTTTCCAGCCCCTCCTGTGCCCAGCAGAACCCCTGGCATCTCTGTGTGCTGGGATGACTGCTCTGGTGACTGGCAGGCAAGCTGAAGATGAGGATCACTGCTGCAGTGCCAGCACTGAGGGCACTCTATGAACCTGGGAACAAGCAGACCCCAGACACTCTTGTCGCTCTGGAAGTACTCAGCACTGAGCTTGCTGAGAGAACAGGTCCTTTCCCAGTGCCTTGGGACTGGGAGGCAGCACTGCCAGCCCAGCCTCACTGCTGGCACCACCTAGAGCAAGGAACAACAGCCCCTGCCTGCCCAACCCCACAAAACTCAGACAGCTTATGGCAAACAACAGCGGGACCCTACAGAGGGCAACTCGCACCAGGACTGGAGCCCAGCCAGGGGGTGTATTCATTCGGAAGGCAGAAGCTATCAACCCTCAGGAGTAACCTGCCCCCACACTGGCCAGTCCCTGCTCCTGGTTAGAAATTTCCCCAGCAGCTGACTGGAGCTGGAACACCCTGCCATGACTCCTGCTTTGGCCACAACCATCGTTCCTCTGCATTGCACTCACTGCTCCCCAGCTTCATTAGCTGACAGGCACTAACGAGTTCCCTTACAGCTCAGTCCCTGCTGTGAGTCAGCCTTGCAACCACAGCCGCTTTGGACTGGCATCATCTGCCACCTGCCTGCACCGTAGCCTCCTCCTGCCCAGCCAGGGCAGCGGCTCTGCAGCATCTCCCCACTGCCAGCACTGATCAGCCACCACTCTGCCCGCTCCTCTGTCACCTATAAATACACCCAGCCCTGACTGCTCCCACAGAAACAGCAGCACTGCGAGAAGCACGAGGGAACCACCACGAGGATGGACCCACCACACGGAGGGCACGCGACAACCGGGTGCCTCCACCCCACTCACAGCTCTGTCATCCTACAGCAGCTCCAGACAAACCGTTACGTGAAATCACATGCCCTGCTCGGTCCCATGTCCTCCCACACCTCTGCGTGCGAGAGCAGCTCTACACCTCATTAACTTGCAGCTCTGCCTTCAACCCCCATCCCAGGTCTGTTCAATTCACAGAACCCCAGACTGGGTTGGGTTGGGAGGGAGCTCAGAGATCGCCCAGTGCCAACCCCCTGCCATGGGGCAGCAACACCTCTCACCAGACCAGGGTGCCCACAGCCCCATCCAACCTGCCCTTGGGCACTGCCAGGGATGATGGAGCAGCCACAGCCTCCCTGGGCAACCTGTTCCAGGGCCTCAGCACCTTTCCCAGGTGCCTCAGATCTCATCTCCATCTCCCTTCTTGGAGCCGAAACCCAGCCCCCTTGTTGTAGCACCAGAGTCCTTCAGAAAAATTCCCTCTCCAGCTTTCCTGGAGCCCCTTCAGGTAAATTCAAGTTGCCCAGCAAATGCTCACAACACCCAGACACAAGCCCACGCTGCTGATGGCCACAGAGGCACTGGGATGCCTTCACTGCTCCTCACACTGCAGCCTCNTTCACTGCTGCCTTCGCTGCAGCCTCATTGTTGACCCTCCTGTTGAACTCTTGGCAGCACCAGCACAGCGAGGGAAGACTCCTGAGGTGACTGCAGTGACACGAGTGGCTCCAGCCCTGTTCACATGGGAACAGAAGGAGAACCCCAGGGCTGAGGCAGGATATGGTTGGGGCAACACAGAGACAGGCAACGGGAGCCTAGGGATGGAGCTTCTACAGCTCCTCAGAGATGGAGCAAAGCATGGTGATCCTGCCACCTCTTGTGATTCAACAGCTGAAGTCGAGAGCATTGACTCCACGCGTGAAGCACTTGGGAGATCACAGCTGGGGTGATGCTGGAGAGGAAGAAAACTGTTTTACTAACAAATCTGGCTAAAAGGAGCTGGATGTGCAGGAACACGTGGCCAAAGCTGAGAGCCGTGACACATGCTGTCCAGGAAAACACATCTCTGGACCCAGACCAGCACACACGGGGCACAGCATCAGAGGAGACAACGATCCTACCTGCCTGCCCTCTGCAATGCAGCTTCCCTGCTGGCACACCTTGGTGTCACAGAGCTGCCTGGGTTGGAACCGACCTCTGAGCAACTCTAGTCCAACCAGACACAGCTAGGACTCCACTGAGCCCTGGTTCTCACGCCACAGCTCGAGGGCTTTGCAACCCCTCCAGGGATGGGGACTCTGCCCCTGCCCTCAGCAGCCTGGGCCAGGCCTAGGGAACTCCTGTGGGGCAAAAGTTGCTCCTCAGAGCCAATCTTACCCTTCCCTGGGGCATCACGAGGCTGCTTCCTCTGGTCCTGGGACTTGGGACAGCACCAGCCACCCTCTCAAGCTGCTCTACAGGGCTGTCTGCTCCCCTGGTCCCCATTCAGGAGGTTATGGGCTGCAGACCAGAACTCATCCATCCCCTGGGCTCTGCCTCTGTTCTCAGCCCACTGCTCAGAGCCATGGAGCCTCTTGCAGCCTGTCAGGAACACACATGGGTGCCAAACCTCACCCTGGGCCTTCTGAGGACATCCCCTCCCCAAATGGGGATAGAGAATACATGGTACACCCCATGGGTGCAGGGAGGGTGGTCCCATGGGTGCAGGGAGAGCACAGGGACTGCTCTATTAACAGGACACATGAATAGGAAATGAGGGGTGAGAAACTCATCTCTACACCCTACAGCTGCAGGCAGACACCCCTTAAAAAGATAAAGCATCAAGAGAGGAAAGAAAGCCCCAAGCAGAGTTTCACTGGACTGAAAAGCTCATCAGGAAGAGCCACAGCACAGCCATGGTCTGGGAGAGGGGCACTGGAAGGGCATCAGTGGTCCCCTGGCACAGCCGGGGCACCTGTGGCACTGACACAGACAACACTTGGCCACCTCCACTCAGACCCTGCTATCAAGGGGGGACTGAACACCCTAGAGAGCCCATGGAGGGAGCTGGTCCTGAGACAACACCGTCCTCATGAGCAAGCTGCTGGTCATAGCCTCCACATGGAGGGGTCTGCTGGGTGCCTCTGCTCTGCTGATCCAGCCCCATTTCAGTTCTACCCAACCAACATTCCTGAAGCCTCACGGGTGTCCCAAGCTGCCAGTGTCTGTTCTTCTGGGAGCAGCCAGGCAAACAGCAGAAGCTATTAGGGAGACAAACGGCTGGCAGGGAGATAATCTCGCCTGAGTATTTCTTGGATTCCCAGCTGGTTTATCAAACCTTCAAAGCCGCCTGTCCCACTTCCTCCAGGCGTGTGGGGAGGGGAGCAGCACACCCCAGAGATGTTCCTGGCAGTTACTCAGCGAGATGCTACCCTGAGAAGATGTTCTGCCCAAGTGGGGGTCCTCCTGCAGTGGATGGGTGGGCAGTGGAGAGAAGCTGGTTCAGGGAGCAGAGCTGAGGCACAGAGATGATGGGTCAGCAGGACAGTGCCCTTGGCACTACCAGGCAAGCCCAGGGAATGAGATACCCCATGGTGTAGCTTGGCACCAGCAATGGGGTCCTGAGCTTGGAGGAAGCTCCCCAATCAAGAGGATGTCCCCAGTGAGGCTCCCTGCATCTTCATGCCAAGCCAAGTCCCAGAGCCCACCCAGCTATGGCAGGAGCCCTCAGGTCTGGGGCAGAACACCATGACGGGGAGCAATGAAGCCCTCCCAGCTGCTTTACTGACAAGATTTTGGAGGCTAATTTTCTCCTTTACCTGGGAGGGCTGGACCAGACATCCTCCAGCTGTCCCCTCCGACTGATTCTGTGGCCCTGGAACCCCACTGAACCCCCCCCCACCCAGTGTTTCCTATGCAAGGTCTCCAGTCTGGCAGCTGGGGACTCTGTCTCCTCACAGTGTTTCTCCACAAAGCATCTCCCATCTAGTTGGGAGCTGTTTGACTATGGAGCTCCAGCAGACTGGGAGCAGGAGGGTCCCAGTCCCCGTCCCAGCCAGGGTGGGGTGTCCTCTCTGTCCTCTTGCTGTGGCACAGACTATCTCTTCCATGCTTCTGCCACAGCCCTCACTGTGTCGTACAGCCGAGACCTTGGCTGTGACCTGGTGACAGGGCTCACTGGTTACCCCTGGCAGCGCTGGGTTAACGGTAGGGCCTGAGGAGCTTAAAGGGCTTTTCCAACCCAAATGATTCTGGGATTCCATACTCACAGCATCTCTGACTGGAAAAGAACTTTGAGCCCCTCCAGTCCAACCCCAGCGCTGCCAGAATCCCACCGACCCCTGGCCCTCACCCCACAGCTCCAGGGCTTTGCAACCTCTCCTGGGATGGGGGCTCCCCCACTTTTGGGGAGGGGAACCCTTGTGGGACAGAAATTGCTCCTCAGGGCCAACCTCACCCTCCCCTGGGGCAGCCTGAGGCTGCTTCCTCTAGTCCTGGGGAGGGAGAAGTGAATGACCCAGCCAGCCCTGGCTCCAACCTCCTCAAGTTCAGGGAGTTGTGCAGAGCCAGAAGGGCTCCCTTGAACCTGCTGCTCTCCAGTTAACCCCATCAGCCCCTTCAGACTCTCCTCAGCTCAGGGGGGTTTTCTTGGATAACCCAAACCCCACCGCTGAGCAATCACACCCCACTGTGCTGAGCACGCTGCTGGCATCACTGCAAAGGCACAGAGGCACCGTGAGCAGCCTGCTGACCCCAACAGCATCCAGAGAAGTGGGTGCCCCTTGCATCACCCACCTCCACGTTCCCACTCCCCTGCTGGATTCATTCTTGTGAGGCTGCTGCAGGGGGACGGGGTCTGCAGGAGAGAACCGGAGAGGACTCTGAGCAACCAACAGCTGCTGCCAGGCTGCAAACCCAGGAGTGGCGGAGAGGATGGAACAAATCAAGGCAATTTCCTCCCAAATCCCCAGTGCAGGTGGAACAGATCAAACAGGTCCAACCCTCCCGAACGCCAGGAAGGGAGAACTAATCGTCTAGGGCTGTTAATAAATAAATAAGCAAAGCCATGACTTGGCACTGAGGGCCAAGATCTCCTTCGCTCTACTGGGGAACAGCAAATATCATTAAGAGTAGTAATACGAGCAAAAGGGCTTGGGCCAAAGGCTTTGTTTCACTAAACACCCCAAGGAGAGGTCAGGAATATTAGAAACCTCACCCTCGGGCCCCAGTTGATGCAATAACTGCAGTTTGGGCACCTTCCAAAGAGGGATGTTGGCTCGTGATGGCCCAGTGCCAAGAGTCCCCGGCGCAGGGGCTGGAGAAGGATGTTCTCAGTGTTTACCCACCCCTGAAGAGCTCTGAGCAGCCGTTGTGTGGAGGATCTGCCTGATGGCAGCCACCCCACCACAGCCAAGATGAACCAAAGGGGCCGGGAGGATGGATGAGGATGGATGATCCCCAGGTTCCTCAGTACAGGGCTGGCTCTAGGGATGCAGGTGCTGCTGCCGGCTCACACAAGGTCCCTCCGATGCCTGCGTGTGGGTCTCGGGGATAATCAAGGATTGCACTTACCCAGAGACCTGATGGGGAAGGGTCAGGACAGTGACAGTCCAGCAAAGCTCCTGCACTGCATCCATGGCAATTTATTTTTATAGAGAAGGGGCACAAAACAGCCACCAAAGCTTGATGGAACGAGAGGCCCCTGAACTGCTGCTCTAAGGGGGCAACCTGCTGCTGTGGGACAGGCTGGGAGAGCTGGGGTGGTTCAGCTGGAGAAGAGAAGCTCCAGGAGACCTCAGTGCAGCCTTTCAGGGCTTCAGGGGGCCGATCAGAGAGATAGGGAGGACTTTCCAGCAGGAGCTGTAGGACGGGACAAGGGGTGATGATTAAACTGGGAGAGGGAGATTCAGGCTGGAGGGAAGGAAGAGACTGTTGGTGCTGAGAGTGGGGAGAGCCTGGCCCAGGGTGCTCTGAGAGGTGGAAGAAGCCCCATCCCTGGTACCATCCCAGGGCAGGGTGGCCCTTGGGGCTCTGAGCACCCTGCTCTGGGTGGGGATGGCCCTGCTCAGGGCAGGGGGTGGCACTGGATGATCCTAACAGGTGCCTTCACTCTAAACCAGCCCTTCACTCTAAACCAGCCTGGGACTGCGTGATTCTGTTTCAGCGTTTGAATCAAAGTGACTGAAATGCGAAGGCGGAATCAACACTGGCAGGAGCAATCATGAAAGGACAAGTGTTCAGCGCTTCCCAGGAAGAAAGCAAGAGGGGCCAGCAAATCATAAGCAATGTGCCTTGAGCCCAACCTCCACACATGGCATAGACTCATAGCATAGAATCCTTAGGGATTGGAAGGGACATGGAAAGATCATCCAGTCCAGTCCCCCTGCCACAGCAGGATCACCCAGACCCAGTGGCACAGGAACACAGCCAGGCGGGGCTGGAACATCTCCAGAGAAGGAGACTCCACAACCCCCCTGGGCAGCCTGTGCCAGTGCTCCGGGACCCTCCCTGGGAAGAAGGTCCTGCTGATATTGCTAGGGAACCTCCTCTGTTCCAGCTGGCACCCAGTGCCCCTTGTCCTAGCACATCTCGATCAGTGGAGGTGCTGTGCCACGAAAGGCTGTCCCAGGGTGGGACAGACAGTCTCCAGAGGTCCCTTACAACCCAAAATATCACAGGGTCCCCCATGACTGGAAAAGGCAAAGGAAAACAGACTTCAGACCTACCCCCACACGTACGGTGCATGAGCAGTGAAGCAAGAAACCAGCCAGACCCCAGCACAGACCCAGAGTCACTGAGCTTGGACAAGCCCTACAGTCACCACCTTCACACACTCTTCACCAACGGGAAGAGGAGTGAGTGCCACGGGCAGCTGTAAAGGGGCAGTACAGGGCAGCAGAAGCCAACAGCAGGACAGCACAAGCAGGAGAGAACACATCCCCACGGGGAGCAGCAGACATTCGCTCTGCACAGATCCCAGCACGGATGGTAATTGCAGCAGTTGTCCAAAGCAGTTGCCAGCAAGGGAAAGAGTCCAACGCCTGAAACCAAGAAGCCGAATCCTTGTCTCTAAAGCAGAGCTGAGCCATGAGATTTCAGAGGCAGGGAGTTAAAAATCCTACCTGGGAACCAGAAATTAATTGCTCTTTGGATGTGCCCGGCTACGCATCTGGAAGGGAGTCTGAGGGGAGATTAAAGCAATCTAAGAACACCGAGGGTCATCGGAAGCTCAGAGGGTGTCCAAGAGAGTGGAAAATAGCAAATGTTCTGAAAGGGAGGGATAGAAAAACCTAATGAAACACCAGCACTTCACTGCTTGGAGAAAACCCTGCGATGGATAACAAGCCGCAGCGCTTGTACCCGCCTGGGAGGAAGCTGTGTGGTAACAGACTGATGGGATTTGACAAGGACAGACAGTGAGAGGGGCCGGCTGCCAAGAGCAGCTGCACACCTTGGCTCTCACAGCGCCCCGAGTCCACCACAGAACCATGGAATCATAGAATCAGTTAGGCTGGAAAGGGCCTTCAGGATCACCGAGTCCAGTCCTGATCCCAGCCATCCCATCCCACCCCAAACCCTGGCCCTGAGCTCCAGATCTCCCCGACTAGGAAACCCAGCCAGGGATGGTGATTCAATCCCCTCCCTGGGCAGCCCATCCCAAGGACCAGCAACCACACGGTGGAAGATGACCCCTTGCTACCTCCCTATTGAATGGGGGAGAAACCCTGGGGCTTTGTGAGGGGCTGGCCAGGGTCAGCAAAACCAGTGACGGGTGGGAGAAGCTCCTTGTTAAATCAGAGGGAGGACAAAGGGACTGCAAAATCCTTCAAAGAGCAGGAATCATCAACAGCACAAGGACTCCGAGCAGGAAACACTGATTTTTCCACTGCTAGGAAAAATCCATGGAGGGCTCCACACGCTGGGAATGAGTCACCCGTCACACGTTCCATAAAGCACAGCACCATCAGCCATCAGAACCTCCGCCTGGGAAGCACAAAGGGCTCTTCTGCTGCCCCACTCCGACAGCGCAGAGCCAGCTCTGGGAACCGAGGCAGCTAGAGAGGAGCCACTGCAGGAGCCTGGGGAAAACAGGTCTTTGGAAAGGGCAACAGGGGCTGATGAGAGGGGACAACAGTGTGCTGTGAGTGGGCAGACAGCCTCTCACCATACCTGTGCAGAGAGACCAGGGAGTAACAGACTGGAGGAGGAGAAGCTGGGTCAGGCAGCTGAAAACTCCCTAGCAGTGAGGCAGGAATGAGGGAAACTGGGGTGTCCCAAGAATGGGCAGAAGGAGCACAGTTGGAAGCTGTGTGGGTCAAGACCCTATCCCTCTGCTCCTCCCTGGATTCCTGATGACCTGTAACAGAACTGGAGTTCCCAGTCAACTGCATCAGCAGCTGCCCTCCCTCCTGGGGCTCACTGCCAGTAGAGTGTTAATAGGATAGAGTCAGCCGACCACCAGCAGGCATCTGGGGACACATCTGGGCTCAACCACACCTTGCAGGGTGGATTAACCTCCAGCATCACCCAGGTCCTTTGCTCCAGGCTCCTGCCTGTCCCACTCGAGAGAAGCCACAGTCCATCTGCAGTTGCTTCCTCCCTGGCAGTGTTCAAAGCCAGGTTGGATGGGGCTCTGGTCTGGTGAGAGGTGTTGCTCGCCACGGCAGGGGACTGGCACTGGGTGAGCTCTGAGCTCCCTTCCAGCCTAAACCAATCTGCGATGGTCCAGTCCAGCTGCTCCATCACCACCCCTGCTCCTGGACCAGACCTGTGCTCCCACACTCAGTTAGGACCTCAGCTCAGCCTCTGCAGCACCTGGAGAGTCAGGGCCCATGGCAGGGCTCAGCCATGGGCATGACCGAGGTCCTGAGAACCCCATGGCCACACAAGTACTCCTGCTGACAACAGAGCACTGAGGTGGCCCTTGGCATGGAAAAGCTGAAACGCTGATGCTCAGTGAGCTCTCTCCTGAATCCTCTTTGCCACCCTGAATGGGTTTGCAAAACAATCACAGTTTTGCTGGGACTTCTCACTCTCAGAATAAAGAATTTTGCAGCAACACTGCAGATATTAATTCTATGATTCTAGTAAAAATGTGACCCAGAGGCAAGTTTTCTACGAGCCTTTCCAAGGAAGATGCAAGAAGGCTCTGCCTCATCACCATGAGGCACCAGCTTTCAAGTCTGAGAATAAAACATCCCTGGGAAACCAGCACTCGGATGAGATAGGGATCACTGCACCACCCCTCCGCAGCCCCGGAGTAAATAAAAGCTATGTCACAACAGCACAAACACACTGGGAACCCACTGGGAGAGCGCTAAGGCCGAGCAGCAAGTGAAAGAAGCCCCTGGGTCAAATGAGGTACCGTCGTCAGTTAGCTGCTCCGAGCGCTCACTCACACATGGCCTTGGAGCCAGGAGCCCGTACGCCTGCTCGGCTGGAAACAGCAGCCCATACAACTCACTCAGCAACCCCAGCTGTCGTAGGGTGTTAGTGATGGGAAGAGCTGGCAGAGCCAAGCCCTCCTCCAGGGGCTGTGGTCAGCAGGAGGTTCTACCCTGGTACAATCCTGATGGTGCTGACCCTGCCGGAGGGCACCGGCTGCTGAGCGCACAGGGAGCACCCGTGGGACTCAGTGGGATGAATCCTGCTACCTCACTGGCCCTGCAGAAACACACGTCTGGGAATAATGGAGCAAAGGCACTTCCATAAAACACATGTGGCTGGCAGTAATTAAACCAGCTCACGAACTGGAGGCAGAAAGAACCGGGGCAGACACCCTCTGCAGCAGCATAAAGAGGCACCTGCCCACCTCTGTCCTGGCTGAGCCATGGCAGATGCTCCAGGAGCCACCTGTCTTCCCGTTGGCCTCAGCCCAGAGATGGCCACCCCAGGCTGCAGAGGATCCGTGGGTGTCTTTGAGATCTGTGCTCCAGCAGAGGAGCCTGAGACTGCAGCAACACCCCACCTCTCCCACTTGGGGTGTGGGACAAGCAGCCTGGCAAGAAGTGGGTGCAGGGGGTGGCAGCCTCTGGCTCAGAGCTGGTGGCACACGAGCACCACACTACACCACTGGTACCCACTTTAGTGAGTCTCCTCATGCTGCTGCCCCTGGCACCCACATCCCTGGCACCTCCATGCCAACTCTCCCCTCACTGGGAGCTGCTGGCTCTTCCCCACTGCCCTCACCCTGCCCTTCCCCCAGGTAACTGAGAATACAGCCAAAACCTCACCAAGTATAAAAGTCCATGGTACTTCCACCCTTGCCACCCTCCCCACACTCTCACCATCACACTGTGCTCCTGGCTCCAACCAGTGAGGCAGAGAACCCCTGAGCTGGCGGCGCTGGGGAGAACAGCCACTAGTTCTCACTGCTCTGGGGCCACGTTCCACCCCGTGCTCTGCTGCCACCAGCCAGGCAGAGGTTCCCTGCTCCCCTCCCGTCAGCCACATGTTATTTCCAATATTGTTAGCCTATTTCCTCCTGCTCCTCTGGTTTCTAAGGTAACGATCCTGCTCCTCTAAACCTGCTCAAACCAGGGATTTATTCCATCTTTCTCTCATTCACCATGATTTCCAGGGCACCTCAACACCTCTTTAACTCACTCTGCCCTTGCTGCCAGCCCAGGACACAGCACCCAGAGGTGCCAGCACTGCTGCTGACTGCAGCTGTGTTCCATATCAGCATCCGTCGCCCATCGCTGCATCTTGTTGCTGATTTGAAAACTTCCAGCAACTTCTCCCGAGTTAAAGTGTTAATTAAGAACCCCGGCAGGCACTCGAGCGGTTCCCTTTTCTCCCCCCTCTAGTAGTGACTCTGCCTTTGCTTTCGTTATTGTTTTTATTCACTGACATGCTTCTTTTTCTCTAAATCCTTCAGATGTCCCCAAAGGGGCTCAGAGCTGTTTCTGCAGTGGAGTTTCTGTAAACAGCTGTTATCTGCAGGCTGGTTCCGCAAGCTCAGAGTCATCCTCTGGTCCCCAGTGACCACAGCTCAGACCTGGAAGCCCTCCTCCAGCTCCTGCACCGGCCTCCTCCAAGGGCAGAGACTGGATGGGGTTCTGGGCAACCTGGTCTGGTGAGAGCCAGGGGGGTTAGGGCTGGGGAAGCTCTGGCTCTCTTTGGGACTGGATGATGTCTGAGGTCCCTTCCGACCCAAACCATTCCATGACACTTCCAGTGTCATTCCCATTAGCCCTGAAAGGACACTGCTGTCACCAGTCTTGTCTCGCCACTACCAGGAGACTTCTGAAAGCAAAGCGTACCCTAGCATCATCAAAGGGACCCTCAGCCACCAAGGCTCTCCAGCAGCCACCAAGGCTCTCCAGCAGCCACCAAGGCTCTCGGATGGCCTAGAACAGGTGCCATGCCTGGCTTTCCAACCAAAGGCAACCAGCAGATCTGACACTCACACCCTATGTGGCCAGCGACTGATGAGGAGTGGCTCAAGAACTGCTCCCACACCTACGGGCCACCAAAACCACCCAATGCACAAGGGAGGATCTCTCGGCAGCGGCTGGCTGAGGGTGTCCCTCGGCCGCTCCCAAGCTCGGTGGGCTCAGCACTGATAACGACGGGGTGGTTGGGCTGCAGTAGGGGTTGGTTTGTCCACAACGTGCCTCCTCGAAGCATCAGTTCCCAGGACTGCCCATTGTCATAGCAACGACCAGCACGATGCGGCATCAATGTACTCTCCTTCCTAAGACACCAGATTAGACCAAGGGCTGGGGAGAAGATCAAGGCTAAACCTCCCCCTTGGCGCTTGCTTGAGGGGTCCCACTGTCCCCAACACGTGGACATGGAGACACAAGGCCCTATCAGGTTCCACCAGCTCCACTAGAGTCCCCTGGGGGCTCCAGTGGGTGCTGGGTACATCTTGACCATGGGCCCCTGCTCATCCCCTCACCTCGTACTCTTACCTGGCCTTGCCACGGCTGCTCCTCCGGAGTGTGGGCAGGTCAGCCTCCTTCTCCTCCTGCACCCGCTGCAGGGACGGGGAACGGCTGTGGGCACTGCGGGAGCTGGCCAGGCTGCCATCCCCTGCAATGGCCCCCACTGCTGCCTCCTGCATCTGTGCCAGCAGCTGGGGTGGCAGGCTGCGCAGCGAGGGCACCGGTGAGTAAGACGCCCGACTCTCCGCCTTCAGGTTATTGTCGCTGGCCGAGCGCTGCAGCACACGTGGGGATGAGAGGCTACCAGTGCCCAGAATCCGTCTGCGCTTGGTGTAGCTGGGGGTTTCTCTGAAAGGCACTGCAAGAGAGGCAGGAGAGCAGTGTTAGCACTGGTGGCACCGCTGGGGCTGGGCAGTGACAGCACAGCTGGAGGGTGGGAAAGCACATGGAGATGGGCTGGGGGAGCAGGACAAGGATGGAGCTCCACTTGCTTCCAGCTCCTCTCCTGGAACCACCTGGGAGCACATGGGGTAGGTGAAACCAGCCGTGGCAAACCAGCACAGGGAGGGTTTGGAGGTGGCACTTTGGGAAGCACCAAGGAACGGCGCTGGAGCAGGAGGCAGCACCAGCAAGGGCAGCCAGGGATCCCTGCCAACCCATCCCCAGCTTGGAAGTGGTGATGTAGGTCAGTGACACTGGAGGTACAGGAGCCCTGTGCCAGCTGCTCCCAGACCTGCCTGACCCTCCACCCAGCCCTTGGAAGGCCGAGGAAGACCAGACCTCACCAAACCACCTGAAGATGCCAACTGCTGCCTCTGCCTGTAGTGGGAGTAAGTGTGGAAACAGGGAACCTAGCGTGGCCACAGAGGAAGAGGACTCTGCCGTGGAGCCACAGCACCGCAGTCCTTGGGTCAAGACAAGGCATTTTCAAGCCTTTTGCTGGATGAATCCATCTGCACCCTAGACCTTAAGGTGACTGAAGGCCACCTGATGCGTGGAGCTCGTGCAGGCAGTCCAGAACCAGCCCTATCCAGACCATTTCTGCTGCAGATGCAGTGGGGATGTGTAAAGCACAGTCGTTGCTCAGGAGTGGGACAGCAGGGCTAACAGGGGTCCTCTCATCTTGGCCACATCCGAGACTTCCCCCCAGCTTCACCCTGCCAAGGTCACTCCTCCATGGCTGTCTGCACAGAGGAGTGTGAGCCCTGGGCTGCAGAGGATGAGACACCCGTTATCCTTGACCAAACACCCTGAAGCCCCCTCCCAGCTCTGCTGCGTGGCCACACACTCAGAATATTTTCCCAAGAAGTATTTTAGGTTCAAAGTACAAGAATTCCAGGCTCCCGCACATCCCCCTGTTGTCATGGCAATGCGATGCATTTCTTCTCCAAAGAGTTTCTACCGTGTGGTGGGGGAACGTTTGGGCTGCCCACAGCGGCTCAGCCTGAGCCTGGGGGCTACTGCCCACCACCCCCTGTGTCCAGGCCACTGTAACAGAACAAGGGGTCAGGACGGTCACCCACAGGCCACCAGCAAGGAGGGAGGCTGGATGTAAAGAAGCAAAGCATGGCCTGGGGACACGGCCGAGTCTCCATGGTAAAACAAGCTGTGGATTCAGAGCTTGGGACCTGCGGATCTGTAGGGCACGGGATGGTGAGGCAGAGCCAGTCCCACCAGCAGAATCTGCTGGAGAGGAAGGCACAGGCAGGGCTGGCGACAGCCCATTCAGTGCACAGGTCTGGTTGGTAAGGACTACGAACCAGAGTTCCTGTGCTGTACAGATACCCCACGGGTCTCCAGCAAACCCAGGCAGTAAGGCTGGGGAAGGGTCTGGAGAACAAACCTTGTGAGGAAGCAACTGGGGGAACCAGGGAGGTGTAACTGAAGAGAAGGAGGCTGAGGGGAGATGATCTCACTGCCTGCAACTGCTTGAGCTTCAGGAGGGTGGAGAGAAGTGGTGGCTGGACTCTTCTCCCAAGGAACAAGGACAGGAGCAGAGGAAACAGCCTCAAGCTGCCCCAGGGGAAGCTGAGGTTGGCCCTGAGGAGAAACTTCTCCCTGGAAAGGGCCCTCAGGCCTTGGTAGAGGCTGCCAAGGTTAGGGATTGAATCGCCATCCCTGGCTGGGTTTCTCAGCTGGGGAGATGTGGAGCTCAGGGCCAGGGTTTGGGGTGGGATGGGACAGCTGGGGTCAGGGCTGGATTCAAGGGGCTTGGAGAGCTTTTCCAGCCCAAATGACTCCGTGGTTCTATGGTTTTGCATTCCTCACAAAAACCCCACTTCTGAAAAGCTCAGAGAAGCCAGTATCAGATGGAGACAACCCCTGGCACCTGGCAGATCTAGAAGTTATTAGAAATTGGAAACAGTCACTGGGAACACAAAGAAGTTTCTCTCAGGTCTTGAGGAGCTGCATTCAATCGCAGCCAAGTCAGTAATTTCAAGGATGGCTCTTGGAAAGAAAACGCAGAATCAGTAAGAGAGGAAGATGCTGCCCAGTGATAAAAGCTCTTCAGTCAGTGCCTCAACTCCCTGCCAAGGCCAAGGCCAAGGTTGGGTGAGGAGATCAATGGAGACTGCTTCCAGAGACCCACATCACAGGTGAAACCAAGTGACCAGGGGACCTGAGAAAGGCCACAAACTCCCAGCATCGTGCAGCCCAGAGCTCAGAACAGGGTCGATGTGAGCTGGATCCATCTAAGCTGAGGACTGCCCAGCAGGGGCTGCATCACCAGCAGGCAGTGGCAGGGCTGGGGAAATGCTGATCCACACAGGATCAGAGCTTTGTTAGACAGGAAATATCCCCAGCAAGAAAAGAATTCAAGACTTAGGGTAACCTGACTGGACCGCTCATCACGCTGTCCAGAGAGGAGAAGGCAGAAGCTGAAGTCGGTGCTGGCTGCTGTTAGCAAGAGGACAGAAGGATAAAAGAATGAAAAAGGGAAAAGCTCAGAACTTTGTCTCAGCAGGGGTAAAGGAGCACGCCAGGAAACCCTGTGGGTCTCTGCTCCATCTCTGCTCCACAGCACTAAGCCTGTCCCCACCCCACTGTGACCAGCACGCACCCCACAGCAGGGAGATGCTGTGTGGGTCAGGACAAGGTTTGAAGGGGGAAGCTCGGCAGGAATCGAGGTGAGACATTCACAGCCAGCACCAGCTACTGGGCAAAGAGACACTGAGAGGCTGCTTGGGGGCTCAGTAGCAGAAGGGAAGGTACTTTATGGCTCCCGACATGGACCAGGCTTCAATTTAGCCAGTCAAATAAATAACCTGGTCATCCAGCCCCACAGTGACCACCTTACACAGACAACCTGCTCCATGCCTCCTTCCAACTGCAGAATTACAGCAGCCACCTGAAAACCCCAGGAAAACACATCGCCCACCTCACAGGCACAGCCGAGGAAGATTGCTCTGCCCCTCTTCAGACCTTCGTAGGATCCTAGATCTTTAGATCTGCTCATCATCTCTTTAGATCTGAGGCAGAAATCCCTCCCTGTGAGGGTGCTGAGGCCCTGGAACAGGTTGTCCAGGGAGGCTGTGGCTGCTCCATCATCCCTGGCAGTGTCCAAGGCCAAGCTGGATGGAGGTCTGAGCTCCGAGCTCCCTCCCAACCCAACCCAACCCAGTCTGGGATTCTATCCAAAGCTGGAGTTTCCTGAGGAGTTAATTCCATCATAAGGACAGTGTTACAGCTGCAGAGGCTGTGCTGTCCTGCACTGTGAGGTTCTCATTTGGCTCCCAGCACACCACAGCCCGCACGAGGTGGGATTCAGACAGCCCCTTTTATTTATCAGGGATTTATCAGGGTCAAGGGAATAGCAAGAACTAAAAGCCAGTGATCCAGCACTGTGCCAGAACACACTTTCAGCAGAGAGACATGGACACTGCAGAGCTCCCTCAGCTCTCAGGTGTCTGCATGTGTCTGATGTCTCCATACCCAAGCACCTCCAGGCAGGGACCCTGGGTGGTCACCCTGGCACACAGAGCCCAGGATGGCTCAGCAAAGCCTCAGAGACTGAGAACAGAGGAGCAGATGATCCAAGTGTTGCCTGCTCCAACTGCAGAGCTCAGCTTCTGGCTCATGGGACTACCTTGGGGCCTATTTAAGGCCACTGTGCAGCCAGGAAGGCAACAGGACCCAGATCAGATGTTTCTATGCAGACACTTGTAGGAAGCCTGGCTTTCACCAGGAGCACTGGTGACCTCTCAGGCAGCTCCCAGGAGGAGGGCAGCCAGAGGAACACAGCTACTGCTTCATTGAGCAATAGAGGACTGCTGTCCCCAGATGCTCCAGAGCCTCTCCAAAGCCCAGGCTTAGGTCCAGCCAGACTGGAGGCTCTGCCACGCAGACAGGGCGAGTCCACGTCTCTCTGGACAGAAAGTAGATGTATTCAGAGACACAACCTTGGCTTGGCTGCGAGACACGATGAGATGGAGACAGCAAGAGAGGCTAAAGGACGTGGCAGAAACACAGAAGACAAGACTGTGCCACAATCAGATGGCACAAAAGGACACTGCATGGGATGGGGGCTGGGGAAACCCTTGACACAGATCCCAAAGCGGTTCCAACACCAAGGGCCAAACTCCTCCATCACAGCAGAGTGGCTTCCTTCTGCCAAAACTGAGGTCACCCTCGTCTTTAAAGAGAACTTAGTCATTCTCTGTTCAGAAGGATGTTGAGCAACGTCTCTGCGTATCACAATCCGTGCTGGATGCTCTACTGAGCCCCAGCTTGCCACTGAGATGAGACCCTGCCCCACGTCTGGCCAACAATCAACGCAGCTCAGGGTGGGACAAGATGACAGGAAGAGATCTCGGACCTAGTGTGAAACCAAGAAGCTTCTCCCCAGGTGGGGTCTGAGGTGCGAAACCATGGCACAGAGACCCCAGTTTTGTGTGAGCAGCTTACTCATAGCACCAGTTTGTACTGGGAAGAGTCAACCTGCCTTGGAATGATACGTGAACCCCTTACCAGGAGGCTCCAGCGTTCTCTACTGTGCTGCCTCATCCCAAACCACCCCACAAGACCCCAGGCACCTTCAGCCAGCCCCATGTGCTGCACAGCCACCTTCGTACGGTTCCTCAACCTGCCTGAGACCAGCAACAGGAGCAAGAGACTGCTGAGCCTTAGCTCCAGCCACCAGCACGAAGAACAGCTCTAGGCTGCTGTCACCCAGCTGGTTCTGGGGAAGAGTCCTCACCCCATCCCACAAACCCTGCCGTCCCCAGTGGGAAAGGGAGGGATGGAGAGCAGTACTGAAGAAAAACCCACCCAACTCGGCACAGCTCACACAATCAGCTTTGAAGATTCCTTTCTGCTCCTTCTCAAGAGTTTAATCAAAGTGTGTTTACTGGGCTTCTCACAGCAGAATGAATCACTTCAGTTTCCATGACAGCGCTGCTCCACGCAGCACAGCCCTGCCCCAGCCAGCCCGTATCCTTCGCCAGCTCGGTGCCCTCCTGAAGGGGAGACGTGCGGCTCCAGACCAAACAGGCTCCGGTGTGGTGGGGGTACGATGGCCGGGGTTCCCCAGAGAGCTCCCTGCCCCAAGATGCTGCGCTGGCACCTGGACCAGCATCACGGAGGTGCAGTCTAATGAACCCAAGTGTAATCAACACTGGGAGGTTATTTAGATCTGCTGGCTCAGTGTTAAATATTCATGTAAAAGAGCAAAAGCCTCCCCAGTTCCAAGCCAAGAGGCCACATTTACATTTTAATAGTGGAAAATTACAAAGCCGACTGGAGACAGCAGCATCTCCCCTCACGCACAGGGTCAGCGGTGCCCAGGCTACGCTCCCTTACAGCACAGGCTACTCCAAGGCACCTCCCAGGTCCTTTAGTTTTCCTTCCTGGAAATAAAACCCCCTAAGTGGGAAAGGAGATGATGAGGCAGACCAGAACCTCGCTGCTCCGAAGAGGGAGCTTGTAATACACTGCAGAAGTGGGGATCAGTCCGCTGCCAGGAGGTATGGCCTCGTGGTAGTCTCTTTGATTTACCCAAGTTGCTCCCCAAGCATTTATCCAGCCTTCTCCACCTGTCTCTCAGCAACTGAGCCTCACACGTGATGCTGCACCCCTAGACACCAATCCTGCACCACCTCCTCCTCTCCTCCTGACTCTCCTCCCCTCATCCTGCTCTCCCAAGGCCCCTCACAGCTGGGAAGGGGCTTTACTCTGCATCTGTGAGCTGCTGAAAATTAACCTTCACCAGGCTCCTCTACACCACAGCTCTTGGATGAGCTGGAAATTCACCTGCAAGGGGCACTCAGCCAGGAGAGTTCAGCCTCTCTCTCTCTCCAGATAAAATCCAGCAGCCTGAGGCACTGCTACACGAGCAGGATTTTCCGAGAGAGAGGTTGGTGCATTTTGCATTGCTCTGCTTCAGCCAGTTCCACACAGCCCCATGAGGAGGGTCCAGCTAGGACTGCGAGGCCAGCACTGACCCTACAGGGAAATCCCAACCAGCTGCCCACACCGGGGAGGGCCCCAGCAAGACTACTGGGGGGCAGTGTGAGCACCTCGATACCAGAAGGGCATCGAGAGGATGCAGAGAAGCCAGACAAGGTGGGGAAGGGTCTGAGAACAAGCCTTGTGAGGAAGCAACTGGGGGGTTTAACTGGAGAGGAGGCTGAGGAGAGAGCTCCTCACTGTCTCCAACTGCCTGAACTTGAGGAGAGTGGAGAGAGTTGGTCTCTTCTCCCAAGGAAGAAGAGACAGGAGCAGAGGAAACAGCCTCAAGCTGCTCCAGGAGAAGCTGAGGTTGGTCCTGAGGAGCAACTTCTTCCTGGAAAGGGCTCTCAGGCCTGGGCAGAGGTTGCCCAGGGAGGGGTTGAATCGCCATCCCTGGCTGGGTTTTCCCCAGAGATGAAGCTTGGAGCTTGGGTTTGGGGTGTGATGGGACAACTGGGGTCAGGGTTGGAGGTTGCAGGGCATTTCCAGCCTGAAGGACTCCCTGTGACTCTAAACTAACAACGATGGCAACAGAAGATCAGAAAAGCCCAGTGAGTGTTTCTCATGGGTCTTTGCAAACACTCCCCATCCCTACCTCTGCACTGGCCAGAAAACACACCCAGGACCAAACCGGAGCACTGAAACCTTCCCCCAGCACCTGCCACTGGGTCAGTTCTGCACATCCAAACGAGCAGGTCGAAAGCTCTGCAGCAAAGTTCAAAGGAATTTGCAGTAGAGCTCTCCGAGCTGCTGGCCTATATCTGAAATACTGCTTCAAAAGCTCCAAGGATGGGGAGGCGGCTCTGAAAGGGTCAGCAGAATGAGTCTGATAGCCCCGCAGAGCTTCACTTCACATCATTTCTAGAAAAAGCTCAGGAAAACCAGAACAGGGCACTTATCAATGAATAAAAAGCAAGGAGAACTTAATCTTAGAGCCAGGGTGGCTCTAAGAGCTCCGATCTCACAGACACAGATACCTGCTGCCACCATAAGCTTGGGTGGAAGTGCTGACCCCACAGAATCCTGACTCCGTGCTGCCTCTGGATGAGTTACCAGGAAAAGGAATGACTGCTCAGTGGAGAACTACTGACCAGGGAAGCTGCGGGTGCCCCGTCTCTGGAAGTACTGAGGGTCAGGCTGGAGGAGGCTCTGCTATGACATGTCCCTGCCCTAGGTGGAACTAGATGGTCTTTAAGCTTCCCTCCAGCCCAAACCCGTCTGTGATTCCACAGAAAGGGCATCAATGTGGTGAAGGCTCGGGCGTTCACTAGGATCATCCCAACACAGCTCACAGCAGCCTCAGGAGAGACGAGGCACCCGCGAAACGTGAACGGACAACGTGCTCCTTGACAGATACCGAGGCTGAAACAGCGGGCCACGCACAAACCACCTGGGAACAGGCTCCAAGACCAAGCAGAGGAGCTGACACAACCCCCAGATACACGCAGCCCTGAAAAGGGTGTCACTGTCTGCTCGCCCACGGGGTTATTATGGGAAAACTCATGTGAATTCAGCCCACGCTTCCAAAAATACCGCTAACAACGAGCGAGTGCTGCAAATAAAGCTGTGCAGGGGTTCAGGCGCTGGTCAACCCGGTCTGTACTAGGGAAATAATTGAACAGAAGCTATTCCTGGCTTGCCAAGGTGACATGGTCATTGTTGTCTGCTGGGGAAGAACTCCTATGCAGAAGTTGATGCAGACTGGAGGGAGCACTACTGGTTTCCTCAGAAGACAACGGTGTCGGTCACTCTGGTCTTAAAAAGGTTTGGTTCCATCAGGAGCCTCTGAAGAACTTTTCAAACTCATGATGAAAACATGGGTTTCTCCTTGGAAGTCACCCTTGTGCAAGCATGAGTGACCAGGTCAGCCCCTGCAGAAGGGGTGGCAAAGAGCTTTCAGAGAGATGAGGACAGGAAGGGCATTCCTCAAGTACCCTGGGTCACGGTGTCCTGCTCAGATCCCCCAGTCAGCTCAGGGAAAAGGAAGAATCAACAGTCAGTGGCATCTCACCGAGGAGAGACAAGTCTCCTGGGGGGGAGCAGATGCCTGAGCACCACGACGAGGTGCAGGCGTCCCTTCTGTTCAGAACAGGGGACCACAGCACGAGGAGCTACTGTTCTCACTACAGTGTAAATAACAAACCCCAGGATTCGTTTTCACCCAGCCTGGATTCTGTCTCCACTTCCAGAGACCTGCTGCCACCAGACCCAGCTCAGCCTTCCCACCTAGGAGTGATTTTCTGCAGAGTATCTGTGTCCTGTGACCATGGCTGCTGCTGGGGAAGGTCTCTAGTCTGGAGCACTAGATTTGCTGTGCCAAGAGGAGAAAGAAATCCACCTCAGCCACGCTGTAACTGAGGATCAACCTCTGGCAGGGTCCAGCAGCTATTCCAGTTGTCCCATCAAGTTTTACTGCATTCTTTGCAGAGAACTGTAACCCTAACCCTGTCCTAGGAACTGCTGGACCCATCAGACCCAGACTTCTGGAGGCTGAATGTTGTGTCTGACTATGGTGAAGAAGAAAGATGTCTTTGTAGAAGGCTCACAAGAAAGAAGGGAAAGCTTTCCTTCGCCATCTTCTCTCTCCACTGCCACTTACACATTTCCAACTACCCTGAAACAGAATAAACCCAACCCGAACATCCACGTGTGACACAATCAGGATGAAACAAGGCTTCCCGGCACATGAGATCACACCAAGTTCTTCAACATCTGCTTCACCTTTGAGAATGGACCAAGGAAAAGGTTAGAAAGGAAGAAGCATCATAACCTCCACCTTTTCTGAGAGCCTCTAAGCCACTCTGCAGCACAGCTCCAAGAAAACTCCTCTCTCTGAGCCTAGCACACAGCCCACAACTAAGGAAGGTGAAGCAGACATCCCTGTGGCACTGCAGAAATGCCCCTTCTCAAAAAGGGCACAATACGGGCAGAGGAGGGTTAGGGTCCGGACCCTGCGGTGCCGAGCGGGAGCCGCTTCGCGTGCTTTCGGTGCCGCTTCTCTGCCACCGCTGCCTCTGCTGCTCCACGGCATCCGGCCTCCCTCCGAGACCTTCTGTCTCCCGCCCCGGAGTCCCCACTGTTTCCCGCGCCGAGCAGAGCTGCTGCTGTGGCTGCCCGGCTCCTGGCTACCGCGGACACTTTCCAGCTGCTCCCTGCAGCCTCCTGCCTGCTTCGGTCTGCGCCCGCATCGCGCATCGAGGAAAAGAGAGCCACATCCACCGCTCCAGGAGGACTGGACTGCAGCCACCACCCCTGCCCTGACAGGGTGTCAGGTTGACTCTGTTGGGGTCCCTAGGATCTTCTTTCGTTTGGTTGTTTTGAGCGTACTGTTGGTGTTTCTTAGTGTTCTTAATAAAGAATTGTTGTTCCTCTTCCCAAATCTTTTGCCTGAAAGCCCTTAAATTGAAAAAAAATTCAATATTCTGGAGGGAGGGGGTTGACAGTCTCCATCCCGAGGGAGACTCCAGCTTTCCCTAACCGATAGCTGTCTTCCTAAACTGAGACACCAGGGGAGTACTGGAAGAACTAGCAGCACTGGAAGATGTTAGGCTTTTCACATGCTCGGTAGCCCCAGAGTGAACTCTCACAGCCATGCCTGACAAAGTCTAAGCATGCAGACATACCTAGAACAGGTAACTTCAGATAAGGAGGGCACCTGAAGGACAAGGAGACACTGATCTTGGGTTGGCTCCAGGACACTAATGAGAAAATAACTCATCCTCTGGCCTGAGCTATAAAACATCATGAAGCTGAGATTACCTAGCAGCAACCAACAATCCAGCCCCCAAAGTCTCGTGTAATCTCCCTAACATGTCGAGTTCTAAATTAACACACTGGTGTCAGCACAGTGGAGAAGAAGCTGGAAAACAGGACTGCCTACCTTTGGGTATGCACTGCTTATTACCTTCCCACCCAGGGCAGACACCTGAGGCAGAGCTCACACACCAGGTCATTTTCTGACCCTGACTATGGCCAATCTGGGTCTTCAAACACCCAAATACCCCTAAGAATACTCACTCCAAAGCAGAGGAGAGAGGCAGCTGTGGTGCAGCACTGCCCTTACGGAGCTATGGGTATGCCCAGGCTGTAGGGTCTCGAGCTGATGTGGTCCAAGAGAGGCCTTGTTATAACTGATATTGAGTTAATTCCTTTGCCCTGAGGTTGCTGGTTGCATAAGAAAAGCCCCAGCCAGCTATACACACTGGTAATGCTCAAGGTTTAGTTCTCAGCACTGAGTTTAGGTTTTATCGCTCCTCCAGAGGAGCAGAGAGAGCAAATATGAATGAAAACCAGGAGGTTTTAGGAACCTCAACAAGAAAACCTCATAAAAGCACAGCTATAAAGCAAAGTGATGGCAGCTAAGAACCTGTTTGCACAGGAGGGGCGACGCAAGGAGACCAATTGGCACTGCAGAATGCATTCATGCTGTAATGATGGGCCATAACTGCAGCTGACAGGAAGCCACAGTACACTCGGTCAGTAAGGGGAGCTATACTCATTACAGAGAAGAACACGGTTTGTCCGAGGGAGGACACGGTGAAAGAGGTGTTGGGGCTGTTCTGGAGATGCAGCAGCGTGCTGTGAACGCAGCAGGGAAAGGCATTTGTGCCACCCAGGCGAAGGCAGAGCCAGCTACTGATTAGCTGAAACAAATGCTTGAAAAACTGCAGGCTGAGAAAGCTCCCCAAAAAGATGGCTCCTGGAAATCCTTGAGCAGCTGGTGCTGGATCCAACCCATAAAAACCCAAGGTGCAACGACCATCGCGTTTTTAAAATGAAAAGCAGGTGACAAGCTGCACAACTCGCATTCCTGAGTGGAATGTCACACCTGACTGGCAAACATCCATGTGGATTTATGCCTCAGACACCAATGGGACAAGCCAGGAGCGAGGCAGTGGGACTCCAGAGGTTCAGACACAACCCATCCTCATCATTTCCCATGTTCCTGCTCAATGTGCAGCCTTTCCCACCACCATCTCCAGGGTCTGCACTTGGAGCACCTTGGAGTGAGCTCTCTACCATCTCAGGGTTCTCCAGTAGGTGATGCAGGTACTTCCCCAAGGTATTACCAGTTCAGCTGAGCTGCCTGGAGCAGCTGGTACTGCAGCCACGGCCAAGGAGTCATCCCTGTTGCTCAGGAAGGGGGTGAGGGCTGCCCTCACTGCCCCCCAACAATCAGTTCCATACAGCTGACCGCAGAGCCGCCCTGACCAGTGAGCACCAAGAGAAGACACAGAGGGTCTCTGGTGGCTCTGACAAGTCCTCACAACACAACCTCTCAGCTCCCCTCACAAAATGAAGCACAGCAGCTGCCATTCATGGTACTCTGTATCTGCAGGATCATAGAGTAGGACAGTAAGGACAAACCTAGCAGTAGTAAACAACCCAATCCCACTGAATCCATCAGAGTTTCTACTTGTACAAACATGTTCCTGCATTTGCTGCCTCCCTTTCTGACCCTCTCAAACCCCAGTGGACCGGGAAGAGTCAAGCAGCTCTTGCAGCTCTCAGTCTTTGAGGTCATTTTCACCTGAGAGAAACCCAGTCTGTACCCCTTGGGCTCACTCTACATTGCAAGACACAGCACAGCAGGTGGGGACAGGCAGCTCCACTCCAACAGAGAGCTCCGGGTCCACACGGAACCTCTGACAAGTGCTCCAGGAGCCTGGAAGGATGGCCAGGGGCTCAGGGTTGTCCTGCAGAAGCTACTGTGAATCCCCAGACCCCTGTCCTCTCCACAGACCCCATGGTGGTGGGGGCCACCCACCAGTTACCATCTCACTGCCAGGCAAACAGAGCCCAGCGGTGGGAACTCGAGAAGAGGATCTCTCCAAGAGAGATGCTAACAATTAGATCCTAACAATCCTAAATCCACTAACAATTTCCTACCAAATTCTCCCTTCCATGTTTTTTCAGTGGTTGTGAAGGGTCAGACCAAGCACTGCCCCATCCCCAGTAACACGTCTGCTCCCATCTGGTCGGATGCTAACACCTCCTACCTTCCTAATAAACTTCAACAGACAGTTTCTCCTTGCCTGGGATGTTCATAGCAGTTCCCTTGACCCCAGGTGGGTACCATCTGGACCTGCTGGTTCCTGCGCAAGTCATTTGCAACCGCTCCCTGACCTATTTTACGCTAACAGCCGCATCCAAAGCGGCAACGATTCCCTCCACCTGGCATGATTTCCTGCCCTTTTTCCTCACACATCTTCAATAAAAATAATTGAGGCCATCAGTCATGGATTCAGATTCAATCTCTGAAGTATTTAAGCTGAAGGGACCTTTGGAGGTCGCTTGCCTCTTGAATGAAGAGGGAGACATTCTTGGAGGCAACTTTCACTCGTGTAGTTAGATGGCATTTTCAGGCTTTCCCCCTCTGTCCTGACTCTGACATCTTCCCACCAATTCCCAGCAGCTGCTCAGACCCACCAGCAGCAGCCAGCTGAGAAAAGAAGTGATAAAGGGGGTCTTAGGAACCAGGTTTCTACATCCACAGCCTTGTCCGAAAGCTGAGGCCGATACTTGCAGGATGTTTTAAACCCCACAAGCCTTTTCTCAGCTGCTGACCCGAGGACCCTCTACTTTGTGTGGAGACACACACCAAGAATTACCTCTTTCTGCTGGTTCTAGAAAGCTGAGGACCAGAATAGTACTTAGAACACCCCAAGAAAACCCCTCAAATTGCACCACAGAGGGACAGAAGAGGTGCCACAAGGAAAAAGACTGGCCAGAAAATCCAACACTATTGCTCCACATGAAGCAAGAACAACCAGAAGGTCTGCAGCTACTTCACTTCTCATGGCAGCTCCGCGGCGGTTACCCACTGCTGGGACTGAGGGTGTCTCCTCCTTGCACCAAGCCTGGCTAAAAGCCCTATCAAGGGGGGGGGGGTAGAATGAAATGGCCTCGGGGTGCAGAGAGAAAAAGGTAAAGGGTTTTAAGGAGGAGCTTCTTGGGTAATTCATTACCTCAGCAGTCCTGTGCACAAACACGAGACTGAACAGAGCAGACCCCGATGGCCCCAGGATAAAAGCAGCTCCATCCCACCACTCCCTGACCCAAACTGCAGCTTCCACTGCCCACTGCAGGCAGCACCAGGATCCCCCCCGGCTAACAGACCCCCACTAACAGCCACAGCCCCTACAGCAAGGGGGAAAGGGGAGAAAAAGAGGGAAGAAGAAAGATCCAACTCACCAACATCGGACTCTTTGTGGGTTTTGATGATTTCAGCCAGTTCAAAATTTCCTGCAATGATGGCCACCTGAAAAGAGAGGGAGGGAAGAGAGTTGAGCGGCTCCGCGCAGCCCCGACCCTGCGCGCGCTCACTCGCAGGGACTGTGCCATATGGACCAACAACAGCTGCTTTCCATGGGGGAGGCAGAGCCAACGATTGTTCTGCCTCACCTCACCCAGTCAGCAGCCCCTCGGTGCGAGCAACGCTCTCACACCACGGGGACAGCGTATGTCCACGGCTCGTGTAGCGCGAGGGTGGCAAACGGCTCGGAGATAACCATTCCCCTGTCCCCAGGTTGGTGCTGCGATGCCTCACAGCAGCTAGGAATGAGTCTTGGGTCTTCAGGGCACCAGCAAGGTGTTCTCCGGTCTGAAGCTGTGTAGTGGATCCCAGTTGGCTGATGCCATGGACTGAGACACTGGCCAAAGGCAATGCCCCAGGAACTGCTCATCCCACCTGAGTGGGCCACAGGATCAACTCCTGCCCGCTCCAGGCTCCTACGCTGAGGAACTGCTCCCACCCAGAAGGCTGCCCCAGCAAAGCAAAGTCACAGCACCTTAGATCAGCACTGGCTTGCCCACCACCCATCCTGTGGGTTATCTCCACGGGAAGGTTCTTGAAGAGCTCAAACGAGTAAGGAAGGTGGGGAAGCTGAATATGTCAGCAAAACAGACAAACCTGGTCCACCCTAACTCCAGAAACTGCTTCTACGGCTGCTCCTGTCCTGGGGAACAGCTCAACACCAGCGGGTGGCATGGCAGGGGGTGAACACTTGGAAGAGGAGAGAGATTATGAGTACTGCTCTCCCAGAGTGAGATTTCAGCCAACAGACCACAGACCCCACTTGAACCCCACTGGTTTCTTACATATTTGGGAAAGAAGCCCCAAACAGTCCCAGCAGCACAGCCAGGCAGGCAGAACCACCCGGTATTTACAGAAAAAGGGGCACAAGTGTTGCTTTAACACGTGGAAGAAGCACAGTGAGATGGGCAGGAGCCCATGAAACCCATCACTGCTCCTTCAGAAATCAGTCTGGACAAACTGCTCTGGACTCAACTGCTCGAGTCCTGCATGTGATGTCCCCACCAACCACAGCCACCTCTGCCCCCTCCAGCACACCCAGCTGCCCTGAGCCTCTTAGGGCTCTGCTCTCAGCATATCCACAGCTGGTTTGGGAATGAGAAGCTGGATAAAGTGGATTCTGGGTCAAAACAAAGGAACTGGCTGAGAGACAGCTGCTGGTTTTGCCTGACCATGCTGGGACCAGCACTGCCAGCCCTGTTTCCCTTCACTCAGCGCTGGTATTTGAGATGTATCTGATCACCAGTGCTCTGAGGAGCAGCTGAGGGAACGGGGAGACTAAACTGTAGAAAAGGAGGCTGAGGAGAGACCTTCTCACTCTTGACAACTCCCTGAACTTCAGAAGGTTGGAGTGATGAGGGGGTTGGTTGGTCTCTTCCTGCTAATAGAAGTGATGGGACCAGAGGAAACAGCTACAAATTGCAGCAGGAGAGGTTCAGGTTGGACATGAGGAAGAGTATTTTTGGAAGAGGTTGCCCAGGGCAGTGAGGGAGTCCCCATGCCCGGAGATATTTACAGGGCACGCAGCTGTGGTGCTCAGGACTTGGCACTGCTTAGTTAATGCTTGGACTTGATGGCCTTTAAAAGGTCTCTTCCAAACAAAAAGATGCAGCGACGCTGCGATCAGGCAGGGAGCAAAGCCCAGACCCTCCTGGATGCTGACAAAGTGAAGAGCAACGCTGGCAGCTCCAGCTGTTCAATGCTTCCTTGCCCTCCCACAAGAACAGCTTCTAGAAATACGAGGTTCATTTGCATTTCAACACTAACTTGTGATGAGGGGCTATATTTAACGTGGTGACTCAGTACAGCACGCACACACCTCTCTACTATGATCCTGGATCAGCAGAAAGAGAGTTACTATCCTCAGCTCGACAATGTTTATGTGATTTTTTTTTCCCCCCCTACTTTCCGAGGCCCTGGATTCACACTCTGATCCTCAACCAGAGTTGGCAGCAGTCAGGGATGGCTGGAAAAAGGAACCTTCCTTCTGTGTTCAGGAAATTAAGCCAAGGTAGCAGAGGAAACGGAGCAGGAATCTATTTCCCCGAGCTCATTTCAAATCGCAATCATTCCCCATCATTCCCTACACACAGCAGCACACGGGTTAAGGTCTGATCCCCTGAAGGACGTGTTCTCCAGGCAGCTTTTGCACAGAAGGGAAAATGACCTGAATCTGGGGAAATCTGAAAGCAAAAACAACCCAGCCCAAAGGGCAAGGAAAATCACGTCATTGTTAGGGTTGGAAGAGACCTCCAAGATCACCCAATCCATCATCCCAACCCCACCCTGTCCACTGAAGCCTGTTCCCCAGGGCCACAGCTACTCATCTGTTGAAGCCTTCCAGGGATGGCGACTGGCCCCCTCCCTGGGCAGCTGGTTCCACCCTCTGGACACTCTGTCTTTGGCCACCAACTGCAGAGTTCCTCAACCAACCAACCAACCAGTGTACGGTCCTCTGCCTCCACGAGACATCCGACCTCGAAGCACAAATGAGGAGTGTTGTCAGGAGTCTGGCATCGTTCCCTGGAGCAGCTCCCACCACTGCAGGTACCCAGGCTGTCTCTCTAGGTGGGCTACATGGAGTGGAGTGGAGGTGCCACTACCATGGGAGGTCTCAGCACTGGGACAGCCAACGCTGCAGCAGCAGGAGCATCCTGTTACAGCATCCAGGAAAGGCGAGACAAAACACATTGGATGAGAAGTCTGCTGAGTAGCTCATCTCACACAAATCCCTAGGAAGGGAGAAGAGCCCTGCTGGCTCCGTTTGCCAACCCAGCCTGGGAAAGCAGAGGAGATGAGAGGCTTTCACGTACTGAGTTGTCACCTCAGCGGGTGTCTGCCAGCACAGCGGCTTCCCCAGCTCCAAAACCGCCGCGGTGTTCCCGTGCCCATCTGCTCAGTCCTGCCCCAGCACCTCTTTGGAATCCTGTCTGCACTGTAGGGGAGTCCACTGACAGGGCGTGAGCTAAAGGCAGCAGCTTTCTGAGGACAGATAAACAGGGAAGTCTCAAGGCTGGAAAATGCAGAAAGGTGTCATTTTGCTGAAATATTTCCCAGCCAGCACGTGCAGCGAAGTGGGAGCAACTGGTGGTTATGAGAAACACTGCTGTGGCTTCCCTGCACAAGATAAACTATCCAATTCCAAACAGGCAGCCCCACGTCACACAGACGGAGACCCATCTCAACACCCCAGCCAAGCTCCTCACCCTGGCAGTGCCACAGCGACAGCAGAGGCTGTGCAAAGGGCACTTCTCATCATGTTTTGCCCTGGTGCTCAGGATGCAGACTCTGTCCTTCTGCTGCCTCAGGGATCTTTGCTGAAATGCTCTAGCAGTCTAACCCTAACCGTAGCACGGTATTAGAGTGACAGCGCTCTTATTCTAACACCAACATGCCTGTTTTTATCTGGTTTAGGCAAACTTAGTTGGCTCTGAAAGGAAGCAGAGACATCTGAACCCGCTGTGCAGCATGTAGTATCAGTGTGACTACAGAGTCCTAGCCGTTAACAGCAGAAAACAGAGTAACTTAAATATTCCTGGTAAGAGTCAGAGCTCCGAGACCTAACTCGGGTTCTACAGACATCAGTGCTGTGCAAACATCCCTAAATAAACACAAGTGGAAAAGGCCACTGCTCTGCCCCAAACCAGAAGATCCCCAGTCCATCCAGTCCTCCTGGAGACACGTCCTGGCAGAGAGCTCAGGGAGCACCCGATGAGGGTCCACCTTGAACGCACCCACAGCACGCCAAGACCCAGGAGTATGGGGAGGCCTTCTGCAAACTGCTGCTGCAGCAGTGCCAGTCAGCTCTCCACCAATGCAGCCCTCAAACCCTCCATGGGGTGCCCTGCCCCTGCAGGCTCTCACACACATGCCCTGCCCACAGGGATCTCTAGCTTGAGAAGTGAAAGGCTGAATCAAACAAACCTCCTTGTGGCTGGCTCCACAGAGCCCTCGATGCTCTCCAAGGCAGCTCTCAACAGCAAATAGAGTCCAGAACTCCCCTGTTACCAACCTACGTGTGCAAAAGGCATGAGGCGCAGCGCTGGCTATGGGGTGCAAAGGCAGGAGCAGAGCGTGAGGGAGGCAGTGAGGTGCAGCAGCAGCTCCATGAGATGATGGGGTGTGATGGAAGCCATCAGCACCGTGCTGCCAGGCAAGAGCGGAGCGGACCTCGAGAACAGGGATGACAGAGCATTTATTAGGTAGGGTGCAGGCAACTGATTTAGAGTCATAACACACTGAAGCCACTCTGCTCTCCTCAGACCCTGGGGAACATCTGTCAACACTCCAGACTCTGCTGTCAACTATTTGTGTGCCACTTTATCCAAGACTCCTCCAATTCCTGAGCTTGGTGATTTTCTACCTCTCTGCTATCCCTGACACCAGAGAACAGAGCGATTCCCTTTGATCACACCCTTCATGGCAGCAGGTAGCTCTGCCCTGTGCCTGGACTCTTTTCAGAGCTGTCTACCTTTTCTCGGCCAGGCAGGCTTGGAGCACGGTCTCTATCTGTTCTAGAGTTCCAGAAATCTGGCAGTCCCACTAGGTCAGCCCTACCACTCACATATGGCCACTCCATCTGGGCTGCCATATGAGCAGAAACTAGATCCGCTCAGAGCGACACGAGCTGCCGTGGCACCGCACAGATGCAGCCAGTCTGATGCCTCCAGGGACTGTCACAGGGGTCGGGCACTGTATGACGGTGCTGGAGACCCAACATGTCCTGGAAGCACAGACAGACCTCCTGTGTGGGAGTGATGCAGCCGAGCTGGGACAGGCACCCAGAACATCCCCTGTGCCTGCAGAGCAGCCACGCAGTGCGTGCTCAGTAGATTCAACCCTGCTGGCAACCCCCAGTGTGTAGCCCATGGTCCACACAGTGGATGAATTTCTTTTCCTATGGAAAAAGATCTCGATGTAGAAGAGACTCTTGGCCAGGAAACCAGACCAGCACTCTGACACCAGAATCTGTAAGGAGCAGCTGCCAATGTCCTGCATCAGGCACAGCAAGCATGCGAACGGGTGACAAACACAGCATCTGCAGCTGCAGCCATGCAGGTCTGGGCCAGGAGAGACATAGAACCCCTGACTGGCTCAGGCTGGAAGAGAGCCCAGAGCTCATCTACTCCAACCCCCTTGTCATGGAGCCACCTTTCAACCAGACTTGGTTGCCCAAGGCCTCGTCTAACCTGGCCTTGAGCACCTCCAGGAAGAGGGCAGCCACAGCCCCCTGGGCAATCAATTCCAGAGTCTGTTCACCCTTGCACTGGAGAACTTCTTCCTAAGATCCAGTCCGAACCTCCTCTCCTTCAGCTTCAAACCATTTTCTTTGCCCTGTTGCTGGATCCCCTTGGGAAACGTTTCTCTTCAGCCTTCCTGGAGGTTCCCTTCAGAGACTGGAAGGCGGCTCTAAGGTGCCCATGGAGTCTTCTCCTCCCTAGGATAACAACCCCAGTGCCCTCAGCCTGCCCTCACAGCAGAGGTGCTCCAGCCCTTGGGTCACCTCTGTACCCTCTTCTGGAGAGCATTCCAGTATTTTCAGATGGGGCTCATGGAAAAGCACGATGATTCTCCTCACGACAGGCATCATGAACCCATACAGACCTCACGCGGCAGCCACGGAGCGCAGCCCGAGAGGTTTTCACCAGGGTTTTGGGGTGATCTAAGGGTTTTCCTGCACGGGAGAACTCAGGGGAGCCGGCTCAGTTTCAGTACCCTCACAGCTTTAGCCAGGCAATCACCACAGGGGTTTGCAGTGCCAGACCTCCTGCAGCAGCCGCAGAGCGCAGCCCCAGACACTGACCGCCAGCTGCTGGGGGCAAAGTAAAACCCAAAGCACGGCAACAACGCGACAGCAGAGGAAGGCCAGGCTAC
>VZRI01003393.1:0-45000 GCA_013397515.1 Upupa epops
TCCCAATGCCACCACTAAACCCTATCCCTCTGATCCGTATGTCCAGGACTTTGAAACACATCTAGGGATGGTGATTCCCCCAACCTGGGCTCCCTGTTCCAAGGCCCAGTGACTCTTTCCAGGAAGCTTTTCCTCATGTCTAACCTAACCTTTCCCTGGTGCAACTTGAGGCCATTTCCTCTTGTCCTATCACTTGTTCCTGGTGAGAACAGACCAACCCCCGCTTCTCTACACCCTCTTTTTAGGTAACTGTAGACAGAGATAAGGTCTCCCTCAGCCTCCTTTTCTTCAAAGTAAAGTCTCAGCTTGCTCATGGAATTGTTTAGGTTGGAAAAGACCTTTAAGACCATTGTGTCCCATTCAAATCTCTTACAGTGTGTTTATTTGAACTGAAAATGGTTGTAGTGATGGTAAATCTCCAAAGTTTTTTAATAATTATATGTCTGAGGTTTGTTCATGTTATTCATGTAACAGGGGCTTGTTCCTCATGTTAGAAATATGTTGGAGACTCTTCTGAGGTACCTCTCAGCATGTGCTGGGCTGCCAGGCATGGCTGCTGTACAGAAACCAGGAGACCCACAGAGGTTTTCTTGAGGTTTACATCCAGTTGTAATAGGAACAGACCATTTAATTGTGAACTGCAGCCTGAAACTCTTATGAGCTGGAATGCTATGAGCTGTGTTAGGTGAAATAGTCGAGGAGACAGAAACTCGATATTCTAAGATCAAGTAGATCTGCTTTGTGCAGGAAAGGGAAGATTTAGCTTCTGCAGGGATAAAAACCTGTGCTGGTCTAACATTTACACATGTTTTAAAGATCTGGAGAATATTTTGATTGTGCCCCTGTATTCCTTAGGGAGGTAAATTCAGGCCAGATGAAAGAATGTAGAGGAATGAAACTGCAGCAACCAAATCAAACTACAGGGATACAAAGAGGAACAAGAGAAAAAGCATTTACAAATTGGGTTTTTATACCTCCCGACAGTGACACCTAAAAAAACCCTGAGGTTTCAGCCTGCTAAAATTGGATCAAAGCAGCGGAACTTGAGTAAAGTGGCACTTTGTTGCTCTCAGCTGAACTTGACTGAAGTTGCATATGTTTTCCATGATAATGCCAACACAAAACTACCTTTTTTTAGTCTTTGGCCTTAAAATTTGTGTGTCCTAGGACCTCTGAACAATCCTGGTCTTTCACCTCAGCTCTGGTTATCAATCAGTTGTGAATGCTGGAAGCAGATATCTCCCATCACCGCCTATCTCTAGGGTGGCTTCTTGGTGTGTTTTTAAATTTTTCGATTTTTTTTTTCTGTTTTAAGCATTATTTGAGCTCTACAGCTGCTGGCTAGAGAGGAAGGACCCACGTTCCAAATTTTTGGGGCAGGTTCTTGTGTCTTTGGTACTGTATTCTTCTTACCTGAAGCCGTGTCCCACCATTCACTTCACTGTTGGTGTTCCAAGTGCAACATCTTGTGCTCTTTCAAAGTTCTTTTGAATCAAGTGAAATCAATTAAATCAACTCATTTAAGATATTAAATATAGATACTAATTCTGTTCTGTGAATTGAGACCTATGGGTATTTAAGGAAAAAAAGTAAAACACGTAGTGATTTGTTTCTGCAGTTACAACAGATGATATCAATTGTCACTGTAGAATATTTGATAATAGAATGTGTGTCTGTACAATATTACCTGACCAGGCAGCTTGTGACTTATAATGAGATTTTTAAGCAATGAGCAAAACCATGAAGTGGGGTTTTATTTTCACACATACCATGAGAAAGTTGTGTGGCAGCAAATAAGTTTTAAATACTTAATGTTGTTATTACTTATTATTATGTATTATTATTTATTATTTAGGTTTAGTTGTTACTGTTTTTATTATTTGTTATTATTGAAGTTTAAATACGTTAGCCTTTTAGGAAGAACAGACAGAGCAGAATATAAACAAAAAAAATCTACAAATAGTAATAGAGACAGATTCTAGATGATCTCATTTCCTAGGCAAAGGACTTTTAATTGGTCACTTTATTGACCATTTAATAAGGAACCAGTTGTTGTTTCCCTAGGCATAATTTTCCTGAGCATTTACTACTTATTTCTTTGTACAGTTTATAATGAATTTACACAAAGATGCATCCGTTCAAATGCAGTGCCATTTCCATGAGCTGCTGGTTCTTGAAGTATTTACAGAGCATTATTCCAAAACTGGTTTCATGTCATAGATGGTTTAAAACCAACCAGCCTTGAGCTTTCCATGTTTTGGTTTGTTTTTTTTCTGTTGTTTTTATTTTTTATCAAGAGTCTGAGGGCCTGAAGGAGTAGAAGTGAATGGACACCAATGTATCCAAAGAGCTCATTTTGCCTAAAAGCAAGAGCCGGCAAATAAGTGCCCATAAAGGGACTTTTTTTTTTCCTTAAGCCCCACGGATTTATTTTTTTTTATTTTATTTTTTTTGCAACTTTTTTTTTTGTGTGAGTTAGAAATGAAACCCATTCATCCAGTGCCCCAAAGAAGGGCCTTATTGAATGGAATAACAGTGTAATGTACCATTGAAGGCAGGATTGAAAGTGATTATCTTGTTAACTCTTGACAGTTACCGCCAGCTTGAAATAGAACTGGCAGGCTTGATTTGCAAATGAATTAGAGCTTTTTCATTTGGTGCCAGGATCATCTTTTTATATTCCGATATGACAGATGCTGCGTCCCATGCTTTTGTTTCTCTTTGGGTTTTATACTTGCAAATAAAAAACAAAAGGCGATGATAGAAATTTTATTTGCATCTCTTTTTTTTGTTTGTTTTTCACTGGGAGTTTAGTCTTTTGTCTGGAAGTTTTTAATCTTCTGTTTAATTTTTTATTGTTATTATTTTCTAAAAACTTGTTGCAATAGCATTGTTTCCCATAGAATAAAATTTCATTAGGTTAACTACTGTAGTAATTGGGGGACTGAGGAGGATTTAGAAGCTTTCAGAAAAATAGAATATCGATTGCACTCAGGTTGGCTTACTGCTTAGAAAATTCAAATTTTCTCACTAACTTTTACAATTCAATACTCTGCAGTGCGCAGCTGAGGAAAACCCACTGCTTAAATATTTATCTATTAGCAATATGCTAATAGAAATACATGAGTAATTAGTTTCAGCCTTTAATGCTGATAAACTGAGTTTATATTCCACAGCCATCCCAGTCCAGATGGTAAGGTGGTAGGTATGATAATTATTGGGCACTCTTTCTATGTTCCTCATTAACCTGCAACACTCTTTACTAGTCCAGAGAGTTTTTGTTGTTTGTTTTTTTTTTTTACTCTAGTTGTGCTTACCAACATGACAACTTGCTGTGCTTTGTTTAATATTCTGTGCCTTTACACTGCTGGGCTTCTTTTTTGGGGGGTGGTTTTGTTCTTAGGAAAAAGAAAACCTACCAAGTGCAGAACAGGACAAAACCCCACCTACCCACCCAAAACCTGGGAGAAAACCCACAAAACCCCACTTGCCTAGAAAAACCTGGAGAGCTTGCATGTTTTGATGTCCTTTAAATTTATCTGAGGAATGGCTTGACCTGGCAACCAGGATACAGAAATTTGATTTTATAATCAATGAGATTCCCTTTTCTGCTTTGAAGTCATGGTGAAACAGAATTGGGAGCTTTTTGGGTAGTTTTTTTGTCTGAGAAATACGAATATTTTTTATTTTTTTTGTAGGATCCATTTGAAAATATTGATTCTGTCAGTATTGTGTTTTCCCCTCCTCCATTTGGTTATTCATTTCAGTTGCATAAAATCTTGAATTTTACTTTGAGTTAGATATTTTTTAAGATTTGTTTTTCTTTTCTCCCCCTTCTTAAGTATTTGATGAGGTCGCTTGCGTACGGATTTCTCCTCTCTCTAAGATGGAAATTGTTTCACCCTGTTTCCTGTTTAAAGTCCCTGGTTTTAGCACAATTCAATGTACTCTGTTACATTCTAGCTAGTCCTTCAGCAGTTCAAAGTTGTTCTGCCTGTGGTTATATGCAGGGGGTGACTTTTGATAGGTGACCTTCACATGATCTTCTGGAATATTTATTGTGTTTAAATATCAAAGTAATTTGCCAAACTTGTGACCATATTTTCCTGGGTGGAATCAGTGACTGGAACAAGGGAGCCACCAAACACAACATCACCAGCTTCAGGATCAGTTCCGGATCATTTCAATCTGTGATTAAGAGCAAACCAACATTCCTCACTTCTAAAAATCTCATGGATGCTCTTGCTACCAGAGTGTAAAATTTCCGTGTGCAGTCACTCTTTTTGATGAGAGTATGTTCTGCACAAAAGTTAGGGAAGAGCAACACAAAATGTCTGGTTTAGCTATAACTCATCTTTCTGAGCTCTTACTCTTAACTATTGTAATGTGTTGGGTTTTCTGAATGCTTAGTGCTAACAGATCCTGCCCTGTGCTGATTCTCACCTGTGACCTCCCTGATCTTGCCATTGCAGCACTAAGTTGTTTTCCCTATTTTGTTGATTGGTTGCATCTCCAATTATGGAAGGAAACAAAGATTTTGGGTTATGAGGAGGGACAATTCTTCAGGGCATTACAACTCTCTGAGATACATCTGGTACTGAGAGTTTCTGTGTAACTTCAGTAGTAGATTGCAAAGATTTTGGGTTTCATTACCGATAGTATTGTTTGCTTGTGTTATTTGGGTGCTTCAAAAAACCCGAGGATTTTTTCAGTCATCTTCATACAAGAGAAGCTGGAGAAAATAGTTTTCTTCTAGATTTATTTTTCCCTCTTTTTTACTCCCTTTGGTGTAACTTCCACTTATGGCTACAAAGATGCAACCCTGTTTTTTGGGTTTTACTTTGTAGTAGTGTTTCTTCTCAGTAATGTTGAAGACCATTTGGAGTTCTCTTTCTGCACATTACATAGGCTTTCCCAACAGCTTTCCAGACCATCTTTGTAGTACTGGACCAGCCTGTTGTGGGTTTACCTCTTCACCCAGGAGAATCAGTCCTGACCTCTCCAGAAAGGTGTTAAAGAGGACAGGCTGATGGTTTAGATTCCAGCTGTTGCAAGCAGGGAGGAAGTATTCTTTTCTGTACCCCTTCTACTTTTCTGGACTTGAACACAGTGTGGCCATGGCTGTTTGTTCTTGATGTTCTGTGAGCTTGTGAGCTTAAGGTTAACTGATGAAGCTATTCCAGAATGCACACAAGTTGAAACCAATATTTCCAGCAAGCTCTGGTGAATATTTTTAGTACACTATGGGTTTAAGAAACCCAAAAGCTGCTGCCTACACTTGCTTAACTGAATTCATGGCTTTTTCTTACAGGTCCCTCATGGCCATGATCCAAATGTAGCTCAGCAGCATTTCCTTTTCTCTCCCTGGCATATCAAAAGCTGATGCTTGGATTAGCCTGACTATTACTCTTACTAGTTTTAATCTGGGTTCTAAAGATCTGTGTAAACAGTATTTGACAGCACAATGTCTTTACTGTAGTGGGGGAGCAATCCCAGGAAAAAAACCAAGAAAAACTCAAGAATAAACCCAAATTTGCCTAATGAACCAAACTAATCCATGTGGTGCTTGGCAACAGTTTGAAAGGCAAATACATATTTCATTAGGGCTGTGTGGTGGAGTATAGTTGACTAAAACATGACTGAAAGAAATAGCAAAGCATTGCCTAACGATATAAAGATAGTAAAATTTGTGAGGTTCTTTCATTGGAGTATGTGGTGGATAAAGTTGAGTAAAACATAATAACATGATAAAAAAATTAATATACCATTATCTGATGATGTAAAATTAATATAACTTTGTTCTTTTTTAGGAATATTAGAATATCGGTTGTGCGAAAACTGCTCTTGCCTTTTTATTTCTATTTATTACTTATTAATGATTAAGGTGTTCCATAGACACTGAAGGTTGTGTTAGACCGAGCAACAGATCAGATTATTCCATAAGACAATCTTTGAAATATGCTGCTAATGAGAGGTTTGTTGGTGTAATTATTCTGTAACTCTAATTATTGTGTAACTTTATTTGTAATTATTGTGGAATCAGAAAGAGAAAATCCTGCTCTGGCTTTGCTCCTTGTCCTGGCTGATCGGTGTGCGGTGGCCTCTGGCTGGGAAGGGACTTTCATTGGAAGTGACAGGTTGCCCCAAGGTTTATTTAGGACAACCTCAACCTTGTCCTGGTTAGTTTGATAACGTTTGCCTCATGTGTGTCTAAGGGCCATGTTTGCTGCGTTACAGTCCCATGTTACACCAATATTACTGTCTGCGCTGCCTCAACTACAAATTGGATGAACAGCCAGTGACACTTTTTCAATATTATTGCATTAAACCAAGTGGATTTTGATTGATAACCTAATATTCAACTAATGCAAAACATCAATCATGGCAAGTATATTAATTATTTAATATTGCAGCCTAATTCAGAAATCAATGTGCTGCATGAGGGGAAAGGAAACTCGCTGTTCCCAGAAGACTTAAGACAGGGAATGATTAAAAAAAACCACCCCAACCAAATCCCCAACCCTGCTGTACTCCTGTGTGTTAGCTCGATACAAATCTTTATTCATTTGCCAATAATCTAGTCGCATTTTCCACTTCAGGACCTTTTTTATCAGTTTTGAGACCTATAATTGAATTAAGGCTGCTTTCAGCACAGGGCAAAAGGAGTTGCACAAATATTGATGAAGTCATGACAGGGCCAGCATAGGAGACAGACCACTAACAGGGCAGGGTTCTACCATTAACTGAGAGCTCCTGTATCCAGCTTCCAGAGCTGTTACATTCTTTAAGGCCATTTAGCACCTCCAAAATGAGTGCAGGATGCAATGCCTATTTAATCCATTCATGTGGTCATGAATAATAAATTCTTGTTTCAAAATACAAAATTTTAATCTATTTATCCATTTGTCTGCACATTGAATAATAAATTCTTATTTCAAAATAAAGATGTAAGGAAAGTGCATAGTTTTTTGCTTTCTTCATAATATATTCAAGTTGAACAGAAGTGCATTGCTGGCCATGGTCCAGGTCACCTTCTTCCAAAGGTACCTGGAGTCAATGAAAGTGGAGACTAGCCTCGTTTAATGCCTTTGATTTGGGGATCTTCTGTGTAGCAGGATGTGTTAAGGATGGATTTTTGCTCTGAATTTTCCTTCTTGCTTTTAAGTGTTTTGACTCTGATAGTTGGGTCCATTTTTTTGCAGCTTTACGTGAGTTACCTCTCTTTTTTCTCTTTTTATATTTTTTCTGTACAATTGTATTTTTTTCAGCCAAGTGCAAAGTTTTCAGTATGGCCACCACAATGTAATTAGTTAAAACATGGTTCAGTCAGTCCATCATCTTTGTTAACAGTCCCAGAATTTCAATACTAAAGCAGAGCCATGAGCCACTGAACTGTCTTGTTTTATTAATTCCAATATGAATATTGGGATAATTCTATTAAAAAATTTGTTTCACATTTTAAATGAGTGGCTTCTTGTAGTGGTACAGTTCATAGCAATTTCAGGGCAGGTAAAATCTGAGGTTTTAAATAATCCTGTAATGGTGCATTAGGATAATCAAAACTTTTGAGGTATTGCAATGATTAAGATATTTAAAGTAAATATTTGACATACTTTTGCAGCTCGGAGTTAAATAGAAATTGTTGTAGACAAGGGTTTAGCAACTATTCAGAACTTTTGTTCTTCTGTTACAGGGACTCTGGAAACATCAAAGTTGGATTAGAACATCTGGTAAGTTTTAATTTTCTCTTGAACATTTGCATCATCTTTGATATCTGCATTCCAAATGAACACTTTTGAATGAGCTTTGAATACCTTGAATTGAGAAAGTCAACCATTTCCCAGAGGGTCAGCTTACTGTTATTATGTGAAGGCACTTCCATTTCTCATTTATCTTCCCATTTCAAGGGAATTTTTAATTTTTTTAAATTACTTTTTTTTTTGATGTGGAGATGAAATAAAATGGACTACAATCCTTGGATTGATGATTGCCTTAATTATAAACAAAAATTGTTTGGTGTTGGATTTTTTGGCATATCCTGATCTGAAAACAACAAACCTGTGATTAAAAAAAAAAAAGGCACACACACACTCAAATATTTCATGCATAAATCTGGTATGTTTTAGTAATTTGAAGTCTTTGAGAGCAGTGCACGGCTTTGTTTTTTCTCCTCTTGTCTTCCCTCAATGAATAATGTATCGACTTAAATTCCATTCAGTGCTGTGGTATAAAATAATAATTGAGATGCAAAACATTTTTTAGTTTTAAGTAAACATATTCAAACCGCAAGTGATGGCAGGGCATACTTGGCATTAAAAACTAATCAGTTCAAAACTGGGAAAAGATGCAATATTGTCACAAGTCTGCAGCTCGTGGAGCCCTGCATGTTAGTATCAGCAATCATCAGAACATTAAGTAGTTCATCTAAACAGATTATTAAATCCCATTAAATCAAAATATTTTCTATTAATGGCGTGTGGATCTCAGTACATCATGAGACGGCTTTAAATTCATCTGTAATTTTTTTTCATGCAACATCTAAATAATATATACTGCTCTGTACTGCTGTTAGAATAAAATCTCATGATGTGGTGTGTGAGCATTTGGAAAAAATAAATTGCTTTTCTGCTTGTTGCTTCCCATTCTGGGAATCACTTAGGAAATGTGATTTGTGGGAGCTGGTGTGCCAACGTCTACTTGGAGTAGCAAGCAGGGTGAAAAGGATGCCTGTTGTGGCATGGGTGACAACGGCTTCCCCTTTCTAACGGTGGCATATTAAATGTTCACTTGCAACTAGGATCTGGACTCTGCATGGAATAAATAAGGGAGCGTTATGAATAGTTCTTGGAGCAGGTTGGAAATGAATCTTGTTTTCTAGTTGTGGTGGTCTCCTTGCATGCTGCTTGAATCTTTTAAAATAATTTTTAAAACAGTTTTATTCCTCCACTGGTGCTAGGTAGTTGTAATCTGGTGGGTTCCAAGGATTTTTCTAATGCATTATAAAGCTGCTCTACTCTTGACAGATGACCGTGACTGGTACTTTTTACTAAATTGGGAGCTCTGCAAGAGCAGGAGGTGCATGTCTGATTTATGATGGCACCTCAAATCTACTGGTGCAGAGGCCCCAGGGGGTTTGAGTAGCTGGGGGTGGGGGAGATAGGCCAGATATATAGTTCACTGGGATTTAGAGTTTGTCTAGGGTTTGGGGGAAAAATCGTTTGAAAGATTCTCTGCTAAGTAATGGCACCTTAATTTCCTTATGAGGTAACTCACTGTATGTTGGAAGAAAATTTAGTCTTCATTAAATACCTTGGCCACTTTGTATTTCTCTGAAAGAGATGTGAAAAGCCCCTTCAGGTTCAAGACTTTTGGAAATAAACCATTTCCCAAGATACAGATGGGACTGTTTGTGCTGGGAACTGGTTGTTATCTTGGTGTTATGGTAGCCATGTTCACCAAGACCCTTTTTTGTCCCACTAAGTTATAGGGATATTGCTCAGAAGAATTAAGCCATTGTTCTGGTTCTTCTACTTCAAACTGTTGCCTCTCCTTTTTCCTTTTTAAGGAAAAAAAAAGAGTCATTGTATTGATTTGGTTAATTAAACAATGGATTCATTGTTTAATCCCTTCTGTAAAAGGGGTGGCTTACAGTTTGTGATGTTATCCTTATGGGTATGTTCTTGTATTTTACCACTTACCCTTGTTTTAAGAACTTCTGCCATGCTAGTATCTAACATCTAGCTGTACACAGGAATTGAATAGAGTGCTATAACAACTGCTGTTAGAAAGTATGATAAATATATTACAAACAGAAGCAAGTTCTGATTTTAGCTAGTTAAGAAACGGAAAAGTCCTAAGTGTAGGGGAATTAGTCTTATTTTCCAAAAATGTTGGTGGTTATTTGCTGAATTACACTTGGCTGATTCCTTTTCTACATAGCAAGTTATAACAAAGTGTTGAAACTTTGGAATAGATGATAATGTATCTGGTATAAAATAATGTTCAAAGCTAGGAGAAACAGTTTTTTGTATCACCTTTCCTTTTGCTCCCCAAAATAGTATATGTTTTATTTTAGACAACAGGGGAGGTGGAAAGACCCCTGCCCTATGCCCCTCAGAGAAGCTGGTGTCATTGACAGCTAATGGCCCATTTGAGTGGACAAAGGGCAACATCTCCAGACAGGAGCCATGGAGGTGCCCAGAGCTGAGAGAAAGGTTTTGAGAGGGGGTTATGACTAGTCTGGAGGGGGATGTGGGGTTCATTCCTGTTACCCTGCACCCCAAAAAAAGACTCTGCTTGGAGGTGAGCAGTGGCTTTCCCCCTTTCCTTTTCCTGGAGCCCTGCGGCATGGCCCCTGATGAGCAGCCCCAGCCTACCCTACTCACTGGGGACCGAAATGCTACAAATACTTCTGGAGTCAGGCTGTGGTGATGGCAGGGTTATGGTGGCAGCGTGCCTTGTCTGCTACTGGCTGCCTTTGGCTTTGTGCTGTGCCAGCAGAAAGCCCTTGCCTCGCCTGAATGGCAAAGCAGGTGAGTGCAGCAAGAAACCACCAACTGCTGATTCTCCCCAGATTAAGCAGAACAGAGTTATGCTGATCATTGCAAGCCTGAAGATGCTGGAGTGGTGAGCAACCTTAAAGAAGAAAATTCCCAAAAGCCCAAGACCCTGAAAGAGGGGATTGGTCCTGGCTGGTTTGCTGCCATGGCTGCCATTGTGTTCTCGCCATGTGCCCAGCGCCATTCTGATTTATGGAACAGCAGGAAGAGAAGCTGTTGTCACAGTTTGCTGCTGAGAAAGAGACTGACGATGCTTGAGTTAGTGAGAGAATGGAGCCCAGAAGTGTGTTTGCTCTTTCAGCTCCGCAGAACTCTCTGTGCCAGAAATCTGAAGACTTAACTCTTAAACCTTGGGCATAATGTCGGGAAATTGGGATTTCAAGTGTCCTAGAGGTGGGTCCTCCCTGTTGCTGCTGCTGTACTGTGCTATGTGTGTCTCTCTCCCCAGGGGACCCAATCTGAAGCCAAAGACTGCTGCAGAATGCTTTGCCCATTCCCTTTTCTCGGAACGTGTGTGATGCTTTGTTTGTGTCACCTTCTTGGGCTTGTTCTTCTTTCTGTGCTTATATAGAGATTTTATAAGCACTTGTTTTTCCCCAAGCTGTTTTCTCTTGCCTGATGGATTCTATCTGAGAGCCCTTGAGACCTGCCTGCCTTTCTGTTTTTTGAATGTCTTAACTGGGGACAAATAATGATAATAAATTTGATAGGAGAATTTGCATAAATGACTAACCAACCCAAAAAACCCCTCAATTCAAAACCCCAAACAAAGAAAGGCCTTCCTTTAGCTGTAAAGAATTAATGATTATTTACTAGGTGTCACAAATTTATTTTCTTTGTTCTTGGAGATTTATTTCAGTGATGTCTCCCTGATTTTCTCTCACATAGGTTGAGACTTGTGGTGATTGCAGTTCTGTGGTCCTAGTACAGCTGCTGGACAGCAGCGTCTAATAGAATTGTTGTTTTTCTAATGAGCTCTAAAACCAAGCAGCCAATTATTTGTGCTCACAAACAATTAATTAACACCTTTAATATGAGTAATTATGTTTATCTTGGTATCCTGGCAAAATTCCATGCTGGTCAATTATATCCTGGAAGCCTGAACACTGTCTTATTGAAGTGTCAGGCTGAATGAATGGTTGTTGTTTTTTCCTCTTGAAATGGGATTTAATTGAAAACAAGTGTTTTCACTGGTTTTTAAAAGGCACTTCTTTCTCTCATCCTGTCATAAAATATTAGTCATCAAAACCTGGAAAAACTCTCTACGGTAAAACACAGTGGTGTTCCTGGGGAGTTTTAATTTTCAAGCCCCATCTCTAACTTCTGTGGGTTGTCCCATCTTCAGAACTTTCTTCTGTTTCCATTTGGGCAACAGGATTAGTATATCCCTCTGATGTGGAGAGAATCTTTAGCCTTGAGCCGTCTGCTTCAGGTGCCGAAAGTCTTGTAAGGGTGGGAAATAATCACAAAATAAAAATGTACAAATAAAATCTGTTACCATCATCAGGAAGGGAAACAGAGATGGTGATGCCAGAACCAGTGTGACCTCCTGAAATCTTTGTAATACTTTCCTTCCTAAAGGGTAGTAGATAAGGGTTGTTCCTTGTGGAGTGGGAGGATGAGAACACAACCACTGCTCATGTCTTCCTGGCAAGGTTCTGACAATTACCAACCTCTGGGAAACTTTTAAAAAAATAAAGAGTTTTGTAGAAATAAGCAAGTTGGGGCCCTTTTATAAAACACTGTTCAATATAGGTTACGCAGACCAATTATTATTTGTAGCTCATGGAGTTAACACCTACTATTTAGAATATACGTATCTGTATTTCTGTAGGCACAGATTCAGATCTGCTTTTGGATTGACTTTTCTGCACTGAGCCCAAAATGCTGTTGTCTAATGGGAGATTACAACTGAGAACATTAGAAATGCTCTGCACAGAGCAGAGAGCTGGGTTTGTGTCATGTCATGTTTCAAACTTATCCAGTACCTGCAGTCTATTCAACTTATTCTAAAAGGCACTTTTAGCTTTTTTCAAACTAGAAAGTGATGAATGATAGCCTTCACTGTAATTCAGTGACAGCTTTATAGTAACACGAACCAAAAACACCCTCCAGTTTTCATAATGTATTAATTCATGATAAGTATGAATCACTTATTTACTTAATATCATTAATTAATAATTTACTGATTAATAAGTGATGGCTTCATATTAGGGTTGATACATTCATTACTGCTGTCTTCCTGCTGAGAATCCTAGCAGGTCACATTTGTGCTGAGATTTCCATTTCAAGGTGTTGTTCAGTGAAGGCAGAGAGTAGAGATCTCTTCTACCTATGTCCAAAGTGAAGTTTGTGGTCCACCTATGGCCAAAGTGACCCAATTGTATCTATGGGAAAGTATGAATTTTCATCCCTGGAAACGTTCTAGGTCAAGCTGGTCAGGGCTTTGAGCAAGCTGGTCTAATTGAAGATGTCCCCGTTCACTGCATGATGTTGGTCTGGAGGAGCTTTAAATGGTCTTCTAACCAAGACCATACTGTGATTCTATGACATACTCTAGGGACTTCCACCTTGGTAGCCTGAAGAGCCATTGTGTCTCTGTCACTTCACGAAATCAAGGATGGCAGGAGCTGAGAAGGTGCTTTTTGAGGAGAAGTACCAGAGCTGGTGATGTCCCCTACTGAACTCGTAGGCTTTGGTGGCTGGTGGAAGTGACTTTATTAGGAAGAATATTCCTCCCTGTGAGAGTGCTGATGCACTGGACCAGGTTGCCCAGGGAGGCTGGGGCTGCTCCATCCCTGGAGGTGTTGAAGACCAGCTTGGATGGGGCTCTGGGCAACCTGATTTGGTGAGAGGTGTTGCTGTCCATGGCAACGGGTTGGGACTGGGTGATCTCTGAGGTCTCTGCCAATCCAAACCATTTTATGAGTTCAACATTCATCCTTTTTAAAACAGCATCACATTATCTACTGGTAATCTTTTCGGTTACCTCAGAAGTCTTTGGATCAGGTTCATATTGGAGTAATCACATAGCAGAAAATCAATGGCTTATGAGTAGCTATGAAAAGATACATTTTGTTTAGCCATATTTGCCTACGGGGATGAAATGTAGCCTCCTCTGCAAAAGGCCTTCTTTACATCAGAAGGATTTGTAGAGAACCTATTGTACTAACTGTATGAAATTAACATATGTGCATTTGTCCTAAATATTTTTTATGCTTCTAGCTCCAGATATTAATCAAACAACTCTGGACTTTTTCTAGTTATGTTAATGCAAGACTATTCAAAGGCTTGAAATAATTTGTTGTTACAGCAATGACAAATTTTATAGAAACTTCTTTCAAAAGAACAAAGTTTTCTTTTGTCACTTCCTATTAGCAGCAGTGGCTTAAAACAGAGCGACTCCACATAAAACAGCACCCCGGCGCCTTTAATGTCTTTGTGTCTTTATTAAAAAGTAAACTTTGATTGCTCTTGTTTAGTAACTTAACAGAGGTGCCTCCCTCCCTGTGGCATGGAGCCAAGCTCCAGTTTGGTGGAGCCCCTCCTGTGACCTTTTTGCACTTCCCCCCCCACACACACACTTTGTGATCATTTTCCTATTTACCCCATGAATTTGTTCAACTCCTATTTTACATCACACTTTTTAAAAGGCAGACCTCAATGTGAACAGTTTGCTGTCGCAGATGGATGACACAAACGATGGGGTGAAGTAAATAACCCCATAAAATATAAAGAGCCTTATTTTCTTTGACATCTGCATAAAAAAACCCCACACAAATCCCGCTCGTCGATGTTGTTTCCAATTGCACCGGTGGTTTGTACGCAATTTCAGTAATTTGATCGCGGCTGATGAAAAGCCGACAAGATTTCCACAGCGCCCCATTAGATGAAAGCAGCATGAAACCAGAGGTTAATCTGCAAACAGATTTTCATGCTTATTACTCTAATGATTCCATCATATTTGATGTAGCAGGCTGCGAGGCGTCTCTCGGCAGCAACAGTGTGCTCCATTTTGATCTCTCCACTCATTAAATGATGTAGTAATTTGAGTGACCTCTGACCGGGTGCATATCTATTCATAATTGCGTGTCATTCTGATGGGGAAATTACTTGGAGAGAAACCCAAGTATTCATCCCGCTTTCCGAGTCAAAAAACTAACAAAAGAAATATTGCATTAATTTTCAAATGATGATATTACATTTAGTGCCTGGGCCCCATATATCAAAATCTCGAAAACTGCTCAGTTACTCTCTGCGCTTAATCTTAATGGTATCGGTGGATGTCAAGGGCACGGAGGAAATTAAATCGGAAAGTGCAGATAGACCTAAGAAGACATTATCTCTTGATGATTGCGGTTTTGATAGGTATTTCAGTGAATTTCATTTTCGCAGAATGGTAGAAGATGAGTTAGCCACCAGATTTTCTCATTTTTCTTCTACATGATTTATGTGAGTTGAGTATAAAACTTTTTATGGGAGTGCAGTTACTGAAGATGAGAGGTAAATTAATGCACTGGGTTTCCATCTCAGCTTCATGCACGATTGTCAGAGCTGTACATACGTAATGGTCCCCATCATTATTCAGGGTTGTTTACATTCAAAATATGTAATGAAATCTGTTCAGAATAATGAGGGAAATAAAAGTTTAGAAAATTGTAAAGGTCATGAAGTTTGAGAAATGATGCAATGTTCCCAAAATAACATTTAGGCAATATAAATTGCATTATTATGCACCAACTCTGCCTCATAGAGACACGAAGATAAAGTGCTTTCGACTAGTAAAATGCTGTTAGTGCTCTCTGAAGTATGAGAATGTGTAAAATGTTTCTGATTTCATATTCTGGTTTTGTGCATATTGTGGAAAAATACATATAAAAGGAACTTTATGGAGTACAGTGGCTGCTTCTCTAGCCACACGTTTAAGTGCATTTCCTAGGAGGATTTTTCTCAAGCAAACAAATCTTTTTGCAGAAGTGTGATTAATTATTAATCTGATTATTAAGAAATGAATTTCAAGAGCTTCTTTCTCTTCTTTCCATGTTTTTGTATGAAAATCTGTATTGTAGTGCAGATACCGAAGGGGAATATTTGACTTAGGATAGGAAAATAGCACAGTGGTGGAATGAAGCAGAAATTTATCTTAACTATAGGTGTTCTGCATGGAAAATGCAGTGCATGTGCCCTGATTTTATGCAGGTACATATCTGAATAATTGTGGTTTCCTCTATGGTTTTTATACTTTATTTATTTGTCAAGAAAAGACCCCAATGCATTAAATGTAGAAGTCATATTTTCAAATGTTCAGAACTGGGGAAGGCAAATCCTAAAAAACAAGCAATAGGGGATGGGATTGATCTGTGGATTTTGGAGAGCAAGGAGCACGTACACTATTCATTGCTGTGTTTCAATCCAAAGATTCCAAAGGGGGCACAGTTCCCTTTTTCTGTGAGCTATTTCTTTCAAAAAATACATCTAGAGAAAACAGATCTCTTTGTGGGAGAAAATAAAGCAGTAATTCAAGTAGAAACTTGTCCTGGTTTTTAATTAAGCTATGTTATCTGTTGTGTGTGTTCCTTTATTTCCAGGCGGTAGCTGTACCTGTGTTAAAGAACTGATTTTAATGTGTTAATTCAACAATTTTATTCAGAACCTGTATTTCTCTGATCCTCCTTTGATGTATGCACACCACTTTTTTGTAATGTCAATGTAGCAGAAATATAAAACAGTGATTGAAGTGGAGCCCAAACTAAGTATTAACAACCTTATAATTTTTTTAAGCAGTGGAGATGGTTCACCCTGGGTTAGCACTTCCCCTATTTGTAGAATAATGACCATAAGAAGATGTTGAGGCAAAAGTCTCTATTCAGTCAGCTCTTCTATTTATCAGCAGGCTGATTTATTTTTTTTTTTGTGACTATTACCATCTTTCCATGAAAATGTAAATACAACCCATGATATTCTGGGCTGCTAGTAAATAAATGGGCAGATGGTAATTTTGTAGCCTGTGGTAAGTATCTGGATTTTCGATCTTATGAAAGATGTCTTGCAGAGTTTATGGCTGTATGAGTTTAACATTTTCATGACTTTTTTTCTTTTAAAAGGACATGAATTTGCCCATTTAAAAAATTTAATCTTATTTGCAACTCCGTATATATCTGGTGGCTGGTTAATCCATTTTCTATATCCACATCCAGTGTGAACACCATTTTCCTTGTTTTTTTGTCAATCATTTTTCACTGAAATTAATACATTCTGTTTTACAATCCTTTTAAAGAAGCTACAGCAATACGCAAAATTATTATTTGAACGTGGAATGAAAATTACCAGCATATTTTTGAGCTACGTGTGGACACTACCTTCAGCCGTTGTTAGTTCTCAAATTTGGATTTGGTTTTAGTCGAAAGTAAGACAGAGTTTTTCCTCACCTCTTTGTCTATGATGGTTTTGTGAAGGTGCTCTAAAAACTGATGTCCCTCTCCAGAGAAGCTTAGTTAATTATGAGAACCTGTGATTAAAGTTAACAGATCCAAATGCTTTAATGACTGTTTTATGTCCTGGGTGATAGAAGGAAAAGGATTTTGTATGAAGATTAGGTAGGGTGAAAAACATTCAGTCCAAATATCTTTGCATTTTGATAGAAAATTCTAACATTCCATTAAGTCTTTGAGCAACTGTACGCCAACAATTTTGCCCCTCGTCTCTGGTCTCTGAATTTTAACAATTGGGTCATAACACATTTTTTCTTAACCTTTTTCTGAGCTCACCAGGCATTAGGGATTATTAAATAAATGTCCTCAGGATAGTGAGTTAAAAAACTGAAGTTAAAATGGAAAGATGGATTTGAGCTTTCAAAAGCCCATAGAAGATTCCTTAATTAGTGTATTTTTTGCTGAGTCCTTTGGGTATTGTTTTGATTTTGTTTTTAAAAACTGGGATTTCACTGTACACATTTGCAGCAAGAGCAATTTGAACCTGGGGAAATGACATCTTAGTAACAAAATACCACAGTTCAATATCCTATTTTCAGCTGCAGTGTGTGGTTATGGTAATATCAGCCTCCAAATATGAGTAGGATAATAATGTATGGCCACTCTTACAGCATTTGGCCATGGGCCATGAGTTGTCTTCAGACCTCTTCAGGATTAGGGGAGAAGTAGTGTTAAGACATTCCAATTGTTATGGAATGTGCAAGGCCAATGATTGGACTTGATGATCTTAAAGGTCTCTTCCGGAAAACTGAAGGGATTTTGTATAAATAAACTGACTGAGAAAGTGAGGAGATCTATAGGTTAAAAGCTTTTTAATGTAATGTAAACCCTGTAGGAGGTATTGGGTTTATCAATACATCTTTCAAAATTATGGACTTGACTATTTTTTTCAAATAAATTTAATCCTCTTGGTAAGTAAAACATTGAATGATAATTTCAGGCAGCACATGTGTCCAAGAGAGCTATGGAGTGTTGATGCCATTAGACATGTATATACATAAATATATAGATAGATAGATAGATATGAAATAATCTGAAAACTCCATGTTCCTAGCAATTAGAGTATTGCGATTCAAATAACTGCAGCACCATTAATTGCTTGAATCTTGTAAATCTTTTATATGCCATTTTATGCAGATTGTATTTTATAGTGTGTTGACAATCAATCCTGCTGTAAAAATATGTACCATCTGAGATGCCCCTGGTTGAAAGAGGTTTTGAGAAAAGCCAACTCTCTCACCCTACAGAACATCATTATCTGAGACGTTCATAGCAAACACTTTTGTGAGATTAGAATCACAGAATCATCTAGGCTGGAAAAAACCTTTAGGATCACTGAGTACAACCATTAACCCAACTGTCCTAAACCCACCTCTGAATCCTATTCCTAATCTCCAGATCTCCAGGACATAGAATCATGCCCAGTGATGGTGATTTTATACTTGTATGACTTAAGAGGTGAAGCTGAAAGGGTCGAACTTAGACTGGTTATGTATGACAAAAATGTTCTAGTAGCAAGTTAGCCTGGAAGAATTTTCACAGCTGAATGACACCCAGAATTTCCATCATGTTTTGTTTTTAGAGGAGAGCAGGAACCTCCTAAACTTCTCAGATGGTTACAGAAAGAAAAAACTTCTGAACTCTGTGACAAATGTGGTTTGTGTATAAATTTAACTGTGAAAACATTTGAGTAGCTTCAAAATTAGAGGGATGGCAAGCACATTGGACACAGTAAAAACATCACTTGGAATAATTAGCATAGTGGGTACACAGCCAACAATATGTTCCTCAGCCCAACAGATGTGAGGAAATACCTTAAGGAGAGGAAAAAATCAAAACATAACAGAAGTGTGAAAACCTTGCCATATTAATCATATTAAACCCAGATTTTGAGCATGCTTACGTAGCTGTGGAGTTTTGTGCATTGCGGTCACCAAGGAGCTGTTGGAGAACAGAGAAAGGAGCTGATAGTGGGTTTTAACTTGGCTGTGGGGGCATGGTATTTTCTGTCAAGTTTGAAAATACCTGACAGTTCTAACTCAAATATCACAATAGTCTTTCAGTTTGGAAGCTCTGTGGGTGTATCACCAAGTCACTGATGGAGATAAGAGCTCCCTGGTGGGGATGGCAGTCAGTAACGTGTAACTTTGCGTGTTGAATGTACAAATGTTCCTGAAGATGTCTAAATCCTCTCTTTTCAGACTCCTGCTGAACAGGCCAAAGCTCGATTACAGATGGTTCTTGAGGCAGCTGGTAAGTGTTGCTATTATAAATCTATCTGCTTCAAAAAATAGACTTGACTTTTGTAGTATCAGATAGGCATTTCATCCTTTTCTGTTTGGCAAATGCTAACTCCCCTTCTCCATAACACACTGTTAAATTTTGGAGCAATTAACTACATTTAATGTAAATAAAAATTGAAGAAATTCTGTTGTTTGATGGAAGGCCTACAACTTTAAAGAAATCGTTGTCCTATCGATCCAAAGATTTGAAGTAATGATCCTTTTACACAACATTACTGGGTACTTTTTTGGTACTTGCATTTGCCTTCAGATTATTAAAATAAGGTTGTAATGCTCTGAAGCTGAGGTTTGTAATTGTGATTAATTGTTATGTTCTTATTTTAATTTTCCTTTTAAAACTGCCAGCTTATGATGCAAAAGGGAAAGCTTTTGCTATTTCATATTCATTGTAATAAATACATACTCCTCTTTAGAACATCTCCCATGTATGTATTTTTAACTGAGAAAGAGCAGTTGCCAAGAAATACCATTTTTTATTTATTCCTCTTATGGCAAACTTCTGGTTTAAACAAAAGCCGTTTTCTCATGTTGCTGATATTTTGTAAAAAAACTCATTTAGCCCTTCGTATTGTATCGCTTCAGACCCACTCATTGTTCTCCCTAACTTTTAATAAATCTTTGAAGCATATAATTATAAAATAGCTGTGACAGCACTGACCTAAAAAAGCACGATTTGTGAGAACTGCTCACATCTATCATAGTTCACTTTTTAATTTAACACCTGGGAAACGTATAAAAGATGTCTGTGGGTTGTATATCATCATGACCCAGGTCTCAAAAATTTCTCACAACATATAAAAAGGTCTGTGACATTGTTAAATTTAAATATTCACGATTGAAGCCTGAAACTTAGATTGAAGCTGCAAGCTGTTCATAAATAACTTGGGAGAGTTAATCTGTTTGTTTCTCTTACTATCCAAAAATACAGGCAATAGAGTTCTTTCCTGGCTTCATTTAAGTCTTGGTAATCTCAGGCATTTATGAGATCAACCCTCACTGTGTTTTTCCCCCAGTCCCGCATTCAATCAAACTGAATTTTTATTAAATTGAGGTGTGAGGATTGTTGGAGTTGTGAATAATGTTGGAATATCTTTTTGTGTGTTTACTCCAAAAATCAGCACTTCTTTCACCTTTACATTTAAAATAATTAACTGAAATCTATGTTAGACCATTACTGAGCAGCTTCTCTGGGATTCACAACCAAAAGGTTAATTGTTGTGGTAGTCTGTGTGATTTAATTGAATTGAACATAAAATTAACACTGTCCTTCAATCATGATCAACCAAGCTGTTGTTTGGGTTTGTTGGGCTCCATACAGGATTCATCCCAAACCTGGCAATTAACCTGTAGAATATCTGGCTGCACAGGTTACAGAAATCACTCCATCAAAGTGGGGAAAAGAGCTAAATCGTCATCCACATTGTAATGGTGGTTAATGACCCTGTTTTCTTTAGTGCTTTCACAAAAAATGCAGTTGAACCTTCTGCAGTTGCTCAGTTACCACTGAGAGGTGGACAGGCCTTACGCAAAGTCCCTTTGTGGTTCGTCTTTATTGGCGTTGATGTTTCCATTCCATGCCTTTTTCATACTTTTAATATTCCATCCCCCACCACAATCTAACATTTATTTGAGTATTATTTTTACTCAAATATATTGGCTTGTTTCTTTCTGAAGATTTCCATATCTTACTGTACCTTGAAAACCTGATTTAGAGAAAATGTGCTCTTGCGAATTTTTTGGTTCTTCCACATAGTGGAAATTCCTTTGGATAAATGTAACACAAATATAGCAAATAGTACCTAATTATGTAAGGGGACAAATGTTACCGGAGCCTGTTTGGCTATGAAACGTTTGTGCTTGTTGTATGAGCATTCTGACCTTAAATTCAAGCTGATAGTGGGTTTGTGTTTGCTCCTGGCCTTTCCCGGCGCTATATGTAACTGCTACTTGAGTTTACTTGCAATATCCTCATGATTTTTTTACTACTGAAATTTCTCTGCTGTTTGCCCTTATCAAGTTGTCAACTTCTTGTTTTGCTTTATTCTTATTCTGGTGTTGTTGCAAAATGTTTCCTCATTGGAGTTGTCTTCTCAATCAGAAGATGTTTGAGCTATGTTTTGGGTTTTTTTCCTTTACATCAACATATTGACATGGAAATTATGTGGCTGTGTTCGCGTGGCTTTGTAAGCAAGAGAAAGTAGTATGTTGAATACACAAATAATGTTACAGATTTCCAGAATATGGCTTTGAAAGGGCTTTCAGTATGTCAGTTTCACCAAGCGTCTTTTTCTCTACAGTGGTCATAGGTTTTAGAACTTTAATTCTGCCTTACTTTGTTCTCTTTGCTCTTCGCCATCAGAGAGGTGTGATTTTTAGGGGACATGGGTCTAATACTAATTGATTGGCCTCAGCAGGAGTTGTAGATATGTAATACCTTAGGGAAGTCTATTTTTAGAGTCTATAGTAAATAATAATTTAGGAAATAACATATTTTTCTATAAGACAAAAGGTAGCAAATAGTAAATTTAAAAAAATGGACAGAATTTAATTTTTTTTTTGGCTGGTGCGTTTTGGAGATGGGATTTTTTTAAAAAATTCACCTGTATTTGTGAGGGAAAGGAAGGGGAAGACAGTAATTTTAACACTCGGGTATTATGGGGCTGTCAAGAAGTTTTGTCTCCAAGTCCTTCATTCATACTGACTTTGCATAATAATAATAATAATAATAATAATAATAATAATTTGTTTTCTTTGTTGGTGCAGTTTAACGTCAGTATCTTTGTTCTCATTAGCAGGGCAATACTTAAAACCATTTTTAAGGCTACAGATTTTCTCGATTTATAAAAAACCTGTCATACAGTGGAAGTTGTTGGTGTCGGCTGTAAATTTATATTTGCATGACTTTGTTTACTGCCACTTCTTAATTTTGAGATAGCAGAGAAGCCTTTTCAGCATCCTCTGACAATAATCTCACAGTGACTGGCCATGTTTGAGCAGATGTTAAGCAGGCAATAGTTGAATGTTAATTTTGAGAGGGTGGTATGTTTAAGCCTATCTGAAGTATGTTGCATGTGGGCCTTGCAGACTTAGCCACAAAGCTTTGTCTCTTGGGAGAATTTTCAAGCTAAACCTCTTTCTTTTTGTCACTCTATATGGACTCTCTCAAGTCAGTATAAAGCAGATCATCCCTAGGCTAAAGCTCTTCAGCTTTTGTTATTGGGCTCTGTAGACCTGTAATTAGGCCTCCTGGCAGGCCTTGCAGGCCAGTTAATGGTCATATGGAGTTTCTGTGAGGCAGCCTGGCTTTGTCTAAATCCTTGGTAGGGATACGTTTATGGGTCACTTCCTACCAGGACTGGCCTTTGTGCCGCTGCCCCACGGGCTGACAGGGAGCAGGTTCCCTTGACCATCGACAGCTCAGTTTGCGGCGCAAAATCTCCCTGGCTAATCCCCAGTGTAAACAGAGGATTTAGCTGAGCTTCTGTCACTTACAGTTGCCAAACCACTTGGGTGTCTGTGATTTCTTTCCCAGACTTCATTACCGAGAGACGGAGCAGCACGGAAGATTCAAGCTGGGGTTTTGTCTTAAATGTTCACTTGCTCCTGCCATCCGTTTTTTAGGAAAAAGTTTGCCTTGCAGCAAATCCCGCCTCACTAAAACCCGTCAGCTTGGCAGAAAACCTCAGAACTTGTGTGGCACTAATTAACCATCTTTAACTGCTCTGTAGAACCCATGTTTTCTCTTAAAGATTAAGAGGAATATTCCAAAATGTAAACATTGATAGGAAATCATAGATATGAAATGTGGACATTTCTAATTATGAATATTGCTGCCTTCACCAAAGTACCCTGAGAGTTGTTTTTTTCTGTGGTGATAAGCAGAAATTTTTTACTCCCCATCTAAAGACGATGACAAAAGGCAATTGATCTGGATTTTCAAAGGTCTAGAGTTGAAATAAGCGACTGATCTATTTTTGGAATCTGCATTTCAATCTCTGGCTGAAAGAGCAGTCAAGAATGGAGCACTTTTTGTGCAAAGAAGTCTTGGCAGAGTTTATTTAAAAGGGACTTCACAACGGACGCGCTTACACGACATGAGCAATATGCAGTAAAAAAAAGGATGAATACAAATCATAAGTTTTTAACATTTATCAGATCCATTTGGCAGTGGTTCTGGATATTGGATATTTAATTCATTATCTATGAATTATACTATCAGATTGCTCCCTTTAATTTTGTACCTTGCATCTTTATTGCTTCTTACATACTCCTTAAAGGAAAAAACATCAAATAGAACAGGTATGTCGGCCTCAGCTGTTGTAAAAATACAAGTTGTTTATAATTATTATATTTTTTATATGTACCCAGTACCTGGTGAGAAAAAATTGTATTTGCACTCAGTGCCTGCTAAATAAAGTCAAATATTCTCTACTGTCTGGTATTAGAGTGGCTCATAACAGATGTGGCTCAAAGGACCACATACGTAGACTGTATGATTTTAGTCTGGTGGAACTAATAGGATCACTTGCTGCTTCATAGGTTCTTGCTTTTCTTTTACTTTAATAAAAAGTGTTTAGTTAAATAGGATGGTGTCTATTTTGCTCTTTTCTGGCTATGCAAAGTAGTAAGGCAGGCAGGTGGCAACAAGTATGAAAGATTTCCTTTTACTTGTGCCTATTTTTAAGTGCCAGCTTTGCAGGGTGTTTAAGGATTTCTCATTCTGATTATGGTTTTTTAACTTTTGATTCTGCTGGTTGTGTTTTTTGCCACTGAAAACCTACTGGCCTTAGTTCGGATTTCTGGTTAATATTTGATGTTGGAAGAATTTATATAGGAGATCTTGCTGGAAGAGCAGAGAAGGGTGGTGGTTCCTGCAGAATCTGGTGAAGATTTTGATCTGTAGTCAGTCTGCAGCTGTCTGTGAAGTTGTTGTGTTGTTCCCCTGCCTCAGTTCTTTCAAAGTTAAATAGACCAGAGTGACATTTGTGAAAAGCCTTCCCCATCTCTCTGCTGCCATCTGACGTGATGTTGAGTAAAAGGTTGGGTTGGTGTTTCCACAGCTCCAGAAAAGTGACGTTTTCTGGACTTCAGGGCTCTTGGGGAGCTTATCCTTGCCATAAGGATCTGGATACATATTCTTTCATCTGTCGTCCTGTCCCCATACTCTGCAGATTAATTCAGAACTTTTGGTTGGTGAAATCAATTATTTCATTTGTTGTTGTCTGCTCAGTTGTGCTCAGACAGTATTACTGAGGCAGATGAACATCCTCAGTTGACAGGGATTTCTCAGAGGTTTTCCCAGAGTAACGTGCTGCAGGTACATATTTGAAGATGGAATATTGTATTCTATTCTTGAAAACTAGCTAATTTGGGAGACTCATCTAATTATGTTGTTAGTGAACTCAGTTTCTAGGTCAGTTGCCAATTCCTACTCAGCAGTTGGCAAAATGGGTAGAATGAGCACTTTGGAACCAACTCTAATCAAAGTGATAGGAAAAAAAAATAGTAGCTAATAATTTTGTGGCATGTTTTATGAGAATTCCTAGTGTCCTAAGACTGAATTTCAGAAAGACGCAGAATGTATTTGAACCTCTCAGGGAGCTTCACAGCCATGGACGAGTGCTTGTACTGCTGGATGCTAAATACATTTCTTCCTACATTACTTACTCCTAAATTATTGGAAAAAATGTTGTAAACTTGTTAGAGTACTAGAAAAGTAATACTTCCTGCGTATGTTGTGACAACTATATAAAAAAGTCCTTATAGACCATGGGATTTTGAGGTGCAACAGGTTTGTGTCATTGGTGAGCCAAGTAAATGCTTGATTAATCAATACTTCAATAATTAATCTGACTTAATTTTCATGATGGCTGAAAAAACACAATTCTGATTTGACAAATTTGAGCAGAGAATAAAGTGTGTTTGAAACAAAATAATCCATTTTTTTGATTTATGGTACCACTGTTAGAGTCTGAAAGCCATTCCAGTTACAAACCAATTTTTAGATTCTTGCAAAAGATTAAAAGGAATAAATTCTTTAAACCATTTTTGTAGAATTAATTTTCCCTAGTTTAAGACGTCAATGAGTAGCTGCTAATGTAGGACAGCCATAGTGTAAATCAGATCCTGAAAGTAGACTTTACAGTAACTTTATTAATTAATGAACATTTATTGCCTTTATAAATAATTGTCAAGCTTTTAGAATTTCTTTTTTTTTTTTTTTGATAGATTTTTTATCTGAGACTTGTATTTTTTGTGCTACCAAGAAACAAGAATATCTCAGGCTCACTTTATAACTCATGGGTTTTTAGGAATATTGTAGCATATGGTACGCATGATTTTGATGCAAATATGTGCACTAATTACGTGCAGATGAATCTTTCAGTCCTGCTATTGATCTGAAGTCAAAGACAATTTTGCAGTTAGCTTAAGTTTTTATATCAATTGATATTTAGCAACTTTGCCTGGTAATTTAATTATACACTGCTTTGGGCTGCTGAAACCATATGTGTTGTGCAGCTAGTTTCTGTTTCAGCCTGCCTTTGAGAGTGATGGCATACTGTCGAGAGGAAAACAGTTATTTCTCGTCTTTTACCTGTTTATCTCGCCATTTTCTCTGCGTAGGTGCCTGCTTCGGTCTGCACACCCCTAAGATCTGATGTGACAGCATGCCTCTAAACCTTTGGATGGCCACCACCCTTCAGTTTAGATTTTATACATGGATTGCCTTTGGCTGGATTTTGTAGCATGAATGCCCAGAAAAGGACTTTCAGTTCCTTAATCTGGTGGGCACAAACTGCATGTTTAAACGTTTAGGGCCTCCTCACTGAATTTCCAGGTGGGAAGTGTGCCAAGATCTTTCACACAACATGTTCAAGAGAGAAATAAATGGAAAGGAAATAAAATGTCCTTGGTCACTGTCAGGATGGTGCAAGTGTTTGGGTGTGGAGGTAATTCTAGGAGGTATTGCTCATGCTACATGCTTGGCATTTCCAAGGCACCTGTAATTTAGTAGGTTAATACTCTCTATTTATCAATGAATTTTAGGTGGTTTCAACAATATACCAACAGTCATGGGTGGTCTGTGATGGAGCAAGAATGAAGCCTATGTCCCAGAATTTGGCTTAATAAGTGACCATGCCATCCTTATTTTCTCCTGAAGTCTAGAATGAGATTAGAAGCTGTAATTAGTGATTAGTGCTGTTATTTCTCATCTGGATGGGAACTTCAGGGTTGTCTGGATACACATATTGCTTAAAGATCCTAAAGTATGGAATCTTACCACAGGGGTTTGTAGGTCTTGGTATGCACAACCCTGTGGACCTCTTAATTCCCTGTCAGCTCTGTGAAACTCACTTGCCTACTTACAGAACATCTTAAATTGCATCATTTTCTTCAAATATTTCACACCAAGTGGAAATCAGCACCTGCCACTCTTGTGCTTTTCACACTCATCCCTTCAGGAAAACCTGAAAGACAAGCACTTTGTTCTGACTGCAGACCCCTGGTCATGCAGCACCTGAAGATGATCTTTTGTGCCTATGTGACCTCCTCATGAATCACACATACTAATTTTTCTACTTAACCCAAGAGTAGTGTTTAGCATGGCTCATAAAATTCTTGTTTAACGGTTATTGGAAGGATATTTATCACAACTTTATTAACTCTGGAGAACTAAGTGTACCATTTTCTCCAAGTGCTTTCGGTTGCTCGTGTTTTTTCTTTGTTGACCCAAATGAATGAAATTAGAACAAACAATCTCGGAGTCATTTGTAATCAAGAGCTGATTAATGGAGTTTGGTTTCACAGCCATTATTCATTCAAGAACACCTGATATCTTTCCCATAAACAAATTGTGTTTGTCCAAATTAAGAAATTAAATGAAGCATTTGATGAGTTTATGATTGACCCTTCTAACTGGGAGCCCATTAGTCACTGTCGTTATCGTACAGAACTGCTTGACTAATGTGCTGTCTGAAGAAGCATGTGGATTTATTATGATTTCTGATTAATGCACGCTGTGAGCCAAACTACTAGATTGTAATAATTTTTTGATTTTCATTTTAGCAGTCACTGAAGATTTTCATCTGTGATGAAATGTGTCCATGTCCCGTTAGATTTAGAGATTATTATGAGGTGTCAACTGAATAAATCTTAAAAGATTGTAGTAGGTGTTTTGCAACCTGCTTTTTTCCCCCCTTTTTCTCAGTGGTGCAGTTGTTTGGCTTCATATAAGGACAATTGCCCATCATGTCACAGGAACCTCACTAATAACCTCATTTTAGTCTCAGTAAGAGACTATCACCAAGAATTTCTATTAAAACGGGCTTTTTAATTTTTTTCCGGTTTATGTTTCTTTGTTTTATGAAATCTAATCTTACTATCTTTTTTTTTCTTCCTAAATGTACTGGGGGTTGTTTAATTCCTTTGGAAAGAAAATAAAATAGCTTTTCTTGATGAGAAAACTATTTTCTTTCTGCAGTGTAAACCACAGACATGTGTGTCTATTTTACATGGTAATTCCCATTTTGGATCATCTGGATGTCTACAGCACAACCAGGATCTTTATCTGATGACTCACGCCTTTGTTTCTGCACCCCCATTATATATTGCCCCATTAGGGACATATTTTGATGGTGGTCGAAGGTTGGACTTGACTTCTTCCAGCTGAAGAAATGGAGTGATCTTGGGATTGTGGAGTTGCTCCTGTATCTGCCATAGCAGGCAGTTTTATGCCTCACAATATCAAATGGAGACCAGGAGCTAGAACCGGAATGAACCTATAACAGGGTGGATGGTTGCTCTGTTGTTATCTCGGTGGTAAATTGCCCGTTGTGGCAATGAAACATAATTGGGCCTCTCAATTAATTCAAAAGAATGAACGTTGAATACAACTACATCAAGTAGTAAAGTATGTGTTGTCGTTAACTTGTTAAGAAAAATAGAGTATCTTCTCTTAGAGAAAAGGTATCTGTTTACTCTGGTCTGCTCTGAGGGCATTCCAAGATGTTCATTAGAAAAAATAAATCTGCCAAGTATGTGGTGCCTAAACTTACACTGAATGCTTAGAGCTCTGTTCACCTGTAGCATTTAAAACTCCTAATTCCTTGCTTGGTTGTAAGCTGTGTAAGGAGACCTGAACAAGCCCTAGCAAAGCCTCATTTGATAGTAAACTAAAGAGCAAGGGGCTGAGCTATGAGTTAAAACATCACCCTGGATGTTTTTAAGGAACAGTTAAATGTTAAAATGGTAGACAGTGTTTATTTATTATTTATATGAACTGATCTAAACCATATCTATATGTACACACAGAAATTAGTGCACTTACTGTTTCTCTAATCTTTTCTAAAATGAAAGTCCAGGCTCTTCCAAATGTGAATCAGTATACAAAACCAAGGAAAGTTCCTATAAATTCAGTTGAGTGATTTCAGCCACGTTGCCACGAGCTTATTAAAGAATTGCACTGTGTTATGTAGGAAAGGATGGGGCCTTTACAAAGAGCCCAGAGGGATGCAAACTTGTGTCCTTTGCTGTATCACTTGTATGGATTGCACTAGCCAGGGAAAAAAAAGGGATTTCAGCTAACATCTTGCCTCAGAAGCTGAGGAGGATCAGGTTTGATTTGAACTTGGATGGGAGATCATTGGAGAAAACTGCATGTTGTAGGCTTACCCTGCTCTGGTAGAGGGACTTCGACTTAGATGATCTTTTGAGATCTCTTCCAACCCCATAACATTCTGTGATCTGTGAACATGAACAATCAGATTGTCTGGTTTTACGTCTTAATTCCCTTCCCATTGTTCTTTTCTGTGGTTTCAGTGTAATTTATTATTTAAGAATTCAGTGCAGGTGTCTTTAAGCCATCATGCATCCCTTTGTGGTGTTAAAATATCCAATGAAACAATTTAATCAGCATTGTCTTCAAGGTTTTGAGTGTTCTACACAGTTGATCTTAAGCCCTTTGAGAGTCTTCTGTGAACAATGGTAATGATTTTATAATGCAGAACTTGTTTGAGCGAGATGAAATCCTGATTCCATCACTATCCATCACAAGGCAGAAAACATGAAGGGAAGACTCCATTGTGGATTTCTCAGTTCTTTATGAAACAAGTGTTAATTCACATTTCCATGGTAAAAAATCCAGTGCCTTGGAACCCTGAGCTGGTCCTACATGAGCTGGGCAGCTCTGTAGGAATGGTGCCACGCTTAGGCCAGGGGTCATTAACTGGAGTCAGCAGAGATTAAATGAAGCATCAGTGATGTGTGTTTCTACAACCCTGAAGCAGCTATGTCTCTATTTGCTTATGCTATCAAGCTTTTTAATAGAAGAACTCACACTGAAGGTTGAGAATAGTCAAGTCTGTGCCCGATAGCGTATCTCAGTGAAAATGCAGTGCTGTAAGAGAAGGGCAGAGAGGAAGAGCAGTGTTATTTGGGAAACTTTGGCGCTTTTAAGTTCATCTAGCCTAAGTAGGGACGTCTTCAACTACAGCAGGTTACCCACAGCCCCAAGGTCTAACCTGGACTGGAGTGTTGCCAGGGATGGGGCTTCTCCCACATCTCTAGGCAACCTGATCTCAATCTGTTTCAGATCCTCATTCCTCCCTGCTTTTGTGTCTGACCTGAATCAGTTTGATTAAGCCCTTCAGAAAGTTCAGCTCCAGTTTTCAGTTCTGGACTCCTCAGAGACAAAATCTGAGGGAATTTGGCTACACCAATTGCTTATGTCCCCAGAAATCTGTTTTTCAGTTTCAGAGATGGCTTGAATAAGCTTAGACATAATTTCACAAAAATGTGCTGCATCCCAGGTAACGTCCAGGCAACAGAAATCCTACAGCTTCAAGGCTTGTTTGTGGACCAACAGAAATGCAGAGAGTTTTTCATTTATTGACAATATGAATTTATTATTAATTCTTATGTTATTGTTTCCTGTTTTGGTCAAGTGTTTCTTTGAGATAAACCGTAATTCAGGAGGACTTTCCTGCTACTCAGGTCTTCTAATGCTGTGGCTCTGCTGCCCTACTGTAACCTATGAAGAGGAACATTCACTTTTGGGCTGCAGGCTTTAAAGATTTTTTTAAAGTAGAAAATCTTTTAAAGCTCATTCCTCGCACTTTTAGTGATGAGAAATGTCCTTTTCTGAATGAAGCTGCTGTACGGGGTCTATCACATAATTGTTTATGTTAGAAAAGACCTTTATGATCATTAAGTTCAACCTCCCTCTTTTCAATGCAGGGGATGCCTTGCCAGCACCAATCAGATGCCATTAGAGCTTTCTTGGTGGTCCTGGCTGGTGGGACCTCATTGATGCCTTTAAGCTCTACCTCATAGATGTTCTGTTCAGAGGCAGCCTAGAAGCAGATGCTAAACTGAGCAGTGCTCCTCAGCACATAAATTTTACAGTATTCAGCTGTTTGCAGGTGATTGTGGATGGACTGTAACAACATAAAGCCTAAAGCATTGTTTTAGCTGCGCCCTCGTATGGGTGCTAATACACTTTGAATAAACCCCTCAATTACTAAACAGTTTTGAGTTCTGACAAGACAGTCCCATGACATTAATGGTATCTTTATAACCTTTTTAACTTCTTGTTTTTCTGACAGAGCACTACAATAACAGCTATGAGTTTGCCTATGGCAAGCAAAAAACTCATTTTGAGAGGATAATAAGTATTTACTAGTTAGATAGCTGGCAATAAAATTTCTGTGAATGAGATTTCACTGAGAAAATACAAACTGATTAAATTACTTCCTTTAATGGACTGGTGAAGCATGTAATAGCAGTTTGTTGAAGCAGCAAGTCTAATGTTTAGCTTCTTTATTTCCTTTTTTGTTGTGTGTAAACTTGAGAGATTTTTTTCCTGACAAGTAGAAATTTTCATTGAAAAACTTAAACCAACCTTTCCATGAAAGTCACAGGATTTTTTTTCATCTCAGAAGTGGATAATATTCTCAGATTGCAACAGCATTAGAGTTACAAAGAGTTTGGGGAACCCCTACAATTCTTGCAGAGTATTACATTAATCTGGCACAAGGTTATGTGCAGAAACATGTGGTACGTGACATCAGGTTTTATCTTAAATGTAGATATTTCTTGGAAAGGGATTTTGCATGCTGCACCTCAAACCAGAGTATTAGAGCGTTTTGTAGACTAGAACTAGTGTTAGTTTTGTTCTACCAAATAGCTGGGGATGTTCCAACTGAAGACTATTTCCCAGGTCCCATGGAATATTTATGAGATTAAGGAAACAAGTTCTTGTAAGAATATGTATTAGAACACATTGTTATTTAAAATAGGAATTCATTGTGTTTCTAAACCAATAAGGTCCTGCTAAACAAAATCTGAAAAATAAAAATTATGCTGAAAGAGCAGTTTCACAGATCCTACAAAGTGGGGAAAATGTGTACTTGGAAATCTCATTTGCAAACCTAACAGATCTTCTAATGACATTGATAAACCAGTGGTGTCTGTTAAGATCATCCTGACTCATGCTTTGAGCAGTTTTTCCTTTTAAGTCAATGACAGATACTTGTTTTAACTTTTTATCAGCGATGGGCTCTACAGCTTGCGAGAACCAGGATCTCAATCCAACTTTTGGGAATCCATAAATGTGTTTACATACTTCAACCACCCATTTCTCTGTTAATCACTGATCAGAATTCCATGTTGTTGCTATAATATAATTTACGGACCTGGGATCCAGAGCATCGTGCCCTTTTGTTGAATATTTTTGAACATCCATTTTAGAGGCTCTTTTAGAGGCTTTCGTTGTCTGTAACACCCCTGGCACTGACCAGCATTTTGTAATCCCAGAAAATCTCTCTTCTTGGCATTGGGAAGTACTAGGGAAACCACCAAACGTTCTTAGTACAGCACTGGCAGAAGAACAGGGATACTATTTCTTGTTCCTTTTTAAACATCATCCACTGTACAAACAAATTCATTATCTGCCCTGTATTTGATTTAAAAAAACCCAAACAACTTTTGCTTTTCCCCATTCCATAACTCCTCTGTAATGTGGTTTTATATGGTACCGCAGGGGCTTATAAATTGAAATCTCACTTTTTGTGGCCCTACCAGACTGGCTGACTGATAGCTGGACCTGCTTGCCATAAAATTTTAATTAGGAAATAGTTATGATTCACTGTGCTTGTGTTAAAAAATGATGGGTCAGTAGTAAACAAGTAAACTTGTGAGGACAGGGGAAGGAAGTAGAAGAGATTTCTGAGGTGATGCGAGGTGATTCCTGAGCTCAGATGGTTATTGAGACCCACCATCAAAAAATCAAGTGCAGCCTTAGAGCTGCTTTTGCAGACATCACCTTCTCTCGCTGACAGCCCTGCCCCTACCAAGTTTGGCAGATTCTATTAATTTTATCGGCTTAAGAATCCCGTGAGTGCCTGATGTAACTGTGCATGCTCATGATGGCCTCAGGGAACAGGGCTTCAGCAACTGTTGCCAGAGGAATAAAGGGACAGCTCTCTACGTTTGTGGAAATAAACCAAAATTAAAACAATTTTAAAAAATAAATTAGATGAAATAACTGGAGTTGTGCACAGCTTTTAATAATGGCTGCTGTGACATGGTTTGCATTATTAAGGCATTGGGTTTTGTGACGATACCAGTGTGTTTCAACACTAAAATTCCTGTAATGGCCCCACAACACTTGGTATTTCCCAAGTTTTCAGCATTAAGGCAGCAGACATGTGCAGCAGAGTCTGCCTGGGCAGGCATTGGTTCCAATGACTCCTACTTTGAATTTTCCTTCCTTCACATGAGATATTATTAACTTTTTAAAAACAATATTTTTTCCCCTTTCTCTGAGTGTCAGGGGCAGGGCTTTTACACAGAGACAGAGTAACAGATTGAAGTAGTTTCAGGGCTTTAATCCCTTGATAAATTAGCCAGCAGGCTTGTCTTTTCATGGCTGAGCTAAACAACAGGTTGATACCATTTGGGCACTGGGGAGGCTGAACCACCTGAGGGAGTAGGGAATGAATGAGGGGAGATGTGGCACAGAGGTAGCACTGGCCCTATCAGCCCGTGACTCGTGCCCGAGCGAAGCAGTATGCTAGATGACTTTTTAAAGGATGAAGTTGGGGGATTATATAATCATTTATTATTTGATGCATGTGTAATTTAGCCTGGTAATAAGAAACATCCTTCTTGTGCTCTGAACTTGCAAATTCAAAATGCTGATTATTTTATTATAATTTCATGAATATTTTGTGATTTTTCTTTAAAACGTGCAGGAATGTACGTATGAGGGTATGGACTGTGTGCAAATATCCATATTTAAGCATTTTCAGTCACCAGCTGATGAAAAGAGAAAGTAGGTCAGAAATCCAAACCCACCCTCTTATTCATTGAACCTTGTTTAATATTTTTGTTGGTTTTGCTTAAAAACGTAGAGGTGCTGCTGTTCATGATGGTCAGGGTTTTGGTTAGCTGACAAAACATTGTTTCCAGTGTGACTCCAATAAAACAAAATCTGAAAATTCTGTTAGTCCTAGTAAGAAGATATTAATATTCTTTTAGGAAACAAAGTGTAGTAAAAGCTGATGTCAGGTTAAACCCATTAAACCTATCTGTTGGCCTCGTAAGTCCCCTCCTTCAGAGCTTTTTATTTCCTATTTAGAAAGGGAGTTAGGGATCAATACACAGATCTGTTGATAATATTATATTTAATTAGAGCAATCAAACCCCATGCTTAGAGCATGACACCTGCCAGGGAGAGCTTCAAACCTACGGGAGGCAGCATGTGCTTGCCCAGTTCCTTCAGCGTGGCCATGGGCACTAATCTGGGAAGGGGCCCAAATGGTGCAGCTCAGCAGCCCTTGTGTTGACTTTGATGTCATTTGGGAGGCAGCTGATTCTCCCTGGATGCTGTTGATCAATTATTTCCTTTCAGCAGTGAGGTAATTAAAGAGCTTGTGCCGAGTTGTTGATAGGGTGTGATGGCCTGACATTGAAAGCTGAGCAGAAGAATGCTGCAAGGGATAGAGGTTCACATGAAATGTGGTTTCGGGACATAGATGAGCTCTTTACCTGGGCCTTGAGCTAACCTTGAGTTCAGCCTTTTTGACCAGTTGCAGTTTTATACCTATTTTTATTGTGTAGAGTCAAAGCCAGTCTGGCCTAGTTGTTATTGATTGGGGGATGTTAAAGGAGTTGAATACTGTAGAAAACTAGTGATTAAGGATACTTTTTGGTAGGGATAAGTATTACTCTGTCTGCAGTATATGTGTGGAATATTAAACTTAATCTTAGAATTATATAATCTCAAAGAGGTGATGAAATCTAGCCTGAAAACAAAATTTTTTTTAGTCATGGGTATAGTTAGACGTAAGATAGAAAATCAATGTCCTGTGTTACTGGAGCACATCCAGGAACTATCAGTATGATGAGAGGCACAAGGACCTCCAAAATGTATCAGAGTCAGCAATATTTCTGGATGGGTTCTAGTCTTGTATATTTTATGTATTATTTGCCATCCTCTTAGCAAGAAAAGAGATAAGGGTGGGATTAAAAACAAGAGGTAAGATATGTATTCTTTGTATTTTGTGAAAGGATTTAGCAGTCCTGGATTGCTTGGCAAATATTTACCTACAGGTCCTGTATAAATCCTTAATGTCAACAATGTAGCAAGAAGACCTGTAATGAACTTTCAAGGTTAAAGATCAAACCTCAAGATTTTACCCATGCTCATAATGCAGGGTTGTCCCTAAAATTGTTCCAGGACATGAGACCAACTTGTTGTGCAAGTTCATTCATTAGTGTTGTGTTTTGTTTGGTACTACCGTGCGCAAGATGCTCCACCCATCCAAAATAAAGGCTTTTGACTTGTAGAGTCTAGAACAGCAGTGATTGCTGGCAGAATAGAAAATTTTCCATGTTTAATTAGCTGTCTGAGTTTTGCTCTTTCTAAATGCCCGTAATAAATAATGTCTTGAAGTGCAAGTTGCCCCTCCAAAGGTGGGGAAAATCCAGCTCTGAAGATGATCTTTGCTTCATACATCTATATCAGAAAAGAAGCCAGTTGGGCTGAGATGGTGTAACTTGGTTTTGGGAGATAGTTATGAGACACCTGCATTCCTTAAACAGCTTCTTTATATTTGTTTATAGGTAAACTAACCCAGAAAAGGGGGGCTGTGAGAAGCAAGACTAGGGGTGGGTATTAATATACTCTAAAAAAGGTTTGGGTTGTTATTTCCATTCTGTGAAGGAAATGAGTTTGTATGGAGTCACAGGAGAGCATCTTTTCTCCCAGGGTGTGCTGTGAACATTAGAAGGACACTTTAGAATTGTTCTTCCAGTTTTCTTTTTCTTCATTATTTGCATTGTAGACATTGCTTAACTCCCATCAGCTTTCTAAGAAGCCCAAGTGGAGTTTTACCACAAGTGGTTTCTCTGCTCTGCTAGAAGCTGTAAGATCACAGAAAAACACAATTACGGAGCATGAATTAACACAATTGTTAGATCTGCCAGTGAAAGAGCAGATCTTATACAAAGGATGGGCGGACATCATGGAGATGAATGTGTAAGATGAGAACAGTATTGCTGAGATGTCAAATGAGGAGCCTGACCGGCAGGCCAGCAAGGTCTTGGATGTGCATTTCCTCTCCTCATCACTGCAATTAAGCATTTAGTAAGCTTTTAACATTTCTAATATTTACATTTTCTAAGAATGAGAGAAAAATGCTTGTGAGATAAAGTGAAGAAGCAGACTTGCCAGAGTGCTCTCATCGTGAAAGCTGCCTAGGCAATGAAACCTAATTGGGGAAAGTTTATGGAATTCTGGGTGCTGAATACAGCTGCTTATTTATTACTTTGTTATAGCTCCCTATGAATACAGAGATGCACATGTCTCAGCGAAAATTATACTGCCCAGACTTACGAGAGCCACTTGGAATCTCTCAAGGTTGCAGATGAGGAAAAGTAAATGCATGTGTATATTATAAGGTATTGCCCTTGGAGGTGACTTCCTCACTAACAACAAATCTTTCTTAAATCTTCTCCGAGAACCTTTTTAAGGTTTTGAGTGTTTTGGCTCTTTATTTTCTTCCCCATTTACCTAAATGGATTTTAATAGAAGTTTCTCAAACAAGCATGTATTTTGAAATACTTGAAGAGAAACGTTAGTGTTAGAAAACTGTTTCATACCCCAAACTTCTTTCTGAATTATTTAATGTTGATTCAGTGCTGTTTAGCCTGATGGGAAGTCAGAGTGTCGTTTTCTTTTAACACAGCCATTGAATTTAAACTCACACAGCCCTTGGCATCACTCCAAGAGCAATGGGCTGCGCAGAGTGAAGACAAATTGTTTGTTTTCAGCAGCATTTTCTCATCAATTAATCTGGAATGAAATTTTACAGTCAGCCACTGAATATTTAAGCAATATATTTACCCCCTTTTATCCCGGGGGTATATTTAATAGCACTGCATACACTAAATGGTCAGAGTGGTTAATGAGCTGAGCTGAGACTAGTTTCCCATGGTTTTTTTCCCATCATGATGAGGCAGAGCTTCCTGTCGCGTGCCCGGTTCTCAGGGATGTCAGGAGCATAGTGGTAGTTGAGTAGCATCTGCAGCAAGTCTCTCCCACAAATCTTTCCTTGACACACACTCCCCCTTTTGGTGCCACATGTTAGGTCCTTTTGGATGCCTGTCTTGTGACTAGTTAAATCCTACAAGTTTGCTGCATTTGCACCCACACGTCTTCCTCCTTGTTGTTTCCCAATTCTTCCAGTGCCCCATTCAGTATCTTTGATGATGATGCTCAAGAAAGAGTTGAGTATTGATAATACTCAATTCTTTATAATACACAAGAAGCTTTTTCTTTAACAATATTTGTGGACTTAGATTTCTTAATTTACTTTATTGAGAAACATACTTTTTGATCCTTTTTATATTACTCAGGAAGAATTTCTTGGTAATATCATGATAAAAGTGCAAAACAGTCATGAGTTGGGTCCCTTCAACCTCATATCCCATGAATCTGTAAATTTTCTCTAAAAATTCTAAACATTTTTTTCTCGCTTTCCCTGTTATTCAAGACATTTAAGGAATGCCTAAGTTTTAAACATGGCTAAATAGTTCTCTAAAGTCAAATAGGCTCTTTAATATTCTTCGATTTAGAATGGATGGAGCAAGGATTCAGACACTCAAAAGAAGCCAGACTGCATGTTCTTCATACAGATGGAATAATCTTCACTTATTCCATGCTTTGCTTTTTATAATAATCTTATAACTGCAGAATCTGTTGAATCATAATCTTCATCATTGGGAGTTTTGTTTCTCTGTAGCTGCTTGAAACAAAACACCTAAACATAATAATTTTAAAAATACATAAAATTTCTGTGAAGGTTTCCTTATTTAAGCAGGCTCCAGACATGTCTGTAGTGTTTCAGAAACTCAAGCTTTTCACTCAGTTTTCCCTCATTTAAAGGACTTTCGCTCCTCTAAAACACAGGACTTTGAAAATCCAGGCCCACTACTTGTCAGTAGGTGTTTTCAGCACCCACATACACAGATGATGTTGTCTTCACCCTTCAGTCACCCCAAATCTGATGTAAATGTGTAACACAAGGATTAAACCACAGTTAATAGCAATGATTTCTTTCTTGAACGAATCTTCATTGCAAATAGGAGAAAAACTTGTTTAACAAACACGGTGGAGCAGCATTTCCTTACTGCATCTTTATTAGCCTTTCTAGCTGTATCTTTGGTTACAGGAATTTACTTCTGAAGGTGGGAATTCAAATAACTTTTAGTGATCCAGCACCACTAAATGCAATGTAGATGAGGCTGGTGTTAGTAACGGGCTTTTTCTTGGGACTTCAGCTGCATAAATGCTGGATAATGCCAGCATATAATCTTTGAAGGTGTCCCAAGGTTTTAAATCTTTGTGCACTGGGAAAAGTTGTAGATTTGTATGTTATCAGTGTTGTCTTTTATGTCTTAGATGGTTCATTCTTCAACAAGAACTTAACATTTCTCTTAGTCTGTTAGCAAGTGGTTTTGCTGAGACTCAGAGGAGGTAGAAAGCTCATGCATTGTTCATCCTATGAAACACGCAAAAGCATTTTCTGATGAGTAGATGTTGCTTCCATGACCTGTTTGGGTCACATGTGGAATAGTTTTATATTCCATAGAGCGTTCCTTAGCTGGGGTTGGTTATGGATGACTCTTTCCAGTCAGCTGGATGCAGCTGATACCTTGATCTTGCACCAGTAAGACCTGGAAAATTAATCTGGATAATTACCTGTGCAATTTGTTATTTGGACTGTGTGTTACAGCAGATCTTGCAATGTTGATTGGTGGATTCCAGAGCAGTTTTATTCATCATGTTTTTATTGGTTCAAAAGCACAAGATGAAAACTCTTAGAACCCTCCGGAGGTGCCTGGGGCAGGTTTGGCTTTTCTTGGTGGTGTTCCCCGTAATCACTTGTAAGTTCTCTGTGCTTTATTGCTTCCTTTCAACAGCCACATTGCTTGTCATCTACTCGATTTTCACTTAACGTGGCAATTCCTGACGTTTCCAAATTGGCAGATGAAAGGAGAGCTCATTCTGCATCTGAGTTTGGTGACTGAGATTTTTCGAGTTTGCTGACAAGCTGTCAGGCTGAATTCTGCTCTTAACCCCAGAAAAAAAAGCCTACTGTCACTCCTAATGTACAGACTGAAATTACAGTTATATTTGAAACACATTGCCAGCTTTGTTTGTGGGTTGGGTTTTTTCCAGAAATCATTTAAATATTTTTATCATGATTCTGTTAAAAACAAAGTATTTTTTCAAAGGAACATCATTTATTTCTGGAAGTATGTGGAAGAACTGCTGTATTTTCTTGCAAAGGTAGGTGGTTAGTACAACATAAAGCTGGTTTCTCATATGGATGCAGTGAGTAATTGGACCAGAGTGGCTGGCAGATTCCATCAGCACTGAGTACTCCTTGGGAGGGTGGGATGTAGGATGAGGCAGAGTCCATGGAGCTGGAGGGTTTGGTTGAGATCTACTGTGCAATGAGCTTCCTGCGGGATGCATGACCAGCTGATGTTACCAGGAAGCAATGAGTAATTCTTGGGTTTATCCTGTGTAACATAGAGAATAACACATGTTGCCTTTTGGTTCTGATTGTTTTCACATTACCCTCCCAGTTCAGGAGGAGATGCATGTTAATGACAATTTTAAGTGGATCGAGCTTTATATTCTCAGAGGAAAGGTCTGATTCCTGTTAGCATTGGAGTCAGCAAGGGGCAAAAAACTGCCTAAATTAACCTTCCCTCATTTGTGTGATGATTTTAAAAGGTTTGCTTCAAAACTGTGTCATAGCAATGTGCTTTCAGGTGTTCATTTTGGGTCTCACCAACATCCAGGTGTTCTTCCATCCATGACAGATACTGGTTTAAGAAGGATTTAAGAAAGTTGAAGCAAAGTTGGTGTTTATCATGTTAAACACTTGCTGCATCCTTCAGGAATGTTTAGAACAATCATCCTTTATTCCATTGAGTTAATTTTTTCATCTCCCAAATGTCACTGTTTTAGCTCAATCAATTAGGGGAATGTTTAACTGGAGGCTGTCCTTTTCCTTTCTTTGGGCTCCTCCTTCTTCTCCCCACCTCTTTCCTCCAAAACACGGTAACTTAGGTAGAAGGCGCCACTTAAGCATTTCCATTGTTGAATTATTCTAAGGAATAATTTTCTTTCCAACACTTAAAATATCAGTTAAGACAAGAATGGGTTCCAATTATGTTGTTTTCCTGAGCTCAGCTGCAGTTTGGGGGTTTTGGGTCTTAGGTGAAACGTTGGTTGACTACAGGATGTCAAAGCTGGTAACACTGAGGCTTTTCTGAGATGGGAGCAAATCTCTGCAATATTTAATAACATCCCCTGCAATAAGTCAGGAGCCATGGAAGCAATTTAAGCCAATTAATCCTTCGTGTTAAAACACATTCCAGTTGAATTTTTTATCAGTAACAGTGAGTGAGGAAGGAACAAATTAAATAATAGATGAATGTACCTAGCCAAGATCTTGTCTTTCTTATTTCTAATTTTATTAATTGTATCATTATAATTGTTATTCTTAATAGTACTAAATGCTAAAATAATCATAACAGTACTACTACTTCTACTACTAGAAATAATAATTACAGTTATTATAATAATGTTTAATGCCAGATCCTCAGCCAGAGTAAATCTGTAGCTCTGTGGAATCAGTGGATTTGTGCCAACTTGATTTTGCTAAGGATCTGGCCCTTAATTTTGCAGTTGGAAAAAGGAGGCTGTTTTGGGAGGAAAATGCTGGGGGCTGTGAGAAGTTTCCTAATGATAATGCCATTTTCATAGTAATAACAGAGAAAAAATGTAAATTATGATTCTTTGAGTTTCATAATGAAATTCAAGGAACTACTTGATGTTATTTCATTAGATGTAAATTACTTTTCCTTAAAGTACCTACACTTGCATGTGTTAAGGGGATCTGCACAGAGACTCTTGGGTTTCTATTTCATTTCTGCAGATGCCGGTCTCCTGGAGCAGCATTTCAGCTGTTTTTCACCTCAAAAATGCTCTAGTGGCAGTAGCGGTGCTCATTTCAACAAGACAAGCAGCAATAAATATATTTGATTTTGGAAATCTGTTTCACATGCTGCAGCCGATTGTCCATCCTGAGTAAAGGCTGCTGTAATGTAGTATGGCATCCTATTAAAATCCAATGTGTCATCTCATTAGGCTGTGTTTTGGGAATGTATCAACAAACCAGGGAGCGAAGCTGGCTAATTCTGTAACTGCTTAAAGGAAACCCACCCAAACCAACCAACATGTTATTTCCATCACGTCTCTCCCATGGAATGCCCTGTTAGAGTGCGAGCCTTACCTTCCACCACTTCTATTTCCAGAATATCATACTTTTAAGTGGAATAAAATACCATCACAACCCATGTTTGTTATATTCCTAATTGTTTTGACCATAGAATTAATTTTTAAGTCAAAGCTGAGGAGGGGGTCGTGAGGTGGGGGCAGAACCTCTTTTTCATCATTCCCACTTCAGAATATTCAGCATGTCACAGATGTTCATGAATAATGTCCATTTAAAAGCATTGGCAGTGCGTGCTGGCGAGTTGGCGAGATGAATTAAATGTTGGGGGGATCTGACAGGCAGCAATGCTGCTTTGTGATCATTCCAAAGTTCTAATAATCTCCCTCACCTTCCCTGCCTGCCGCTAATGAAAGAGAATAGGTGATTGCACCTCGGGCTATGTTCTGTGCCTAATGACTCCTCCAAAGGCAGATTTATGAAGAAAAAATTAACTTTGAATGAGGATTGAATTGGCCCTGACAGCCTGATAGACTGTGACACAGATTCTGTGGCAAAACAGACGTAGCCCTAATTGATTATCAATATTTTAAGCAAAGTGATGAAAATAAGCATTAAGTGATGAGAAAGGCAGTCTTAATACAGTCAGCACTAACCGGAATGTGGGAAGTCTTTGGGGAGGTTGGTCCCACTTGCCAATGCGGAATTTTATCTGCCACTTCTTACCTTTTCCTTCCCAACATCCCCGTTTTGGGGTTTTTTACTTACAGATTTCTGACCAGCATATTAATATTCTGGACGAGGATGCATTGTGCTTCCTCTGCTCTCTAGAGAAGTTTGTTTAATATTTAAGCTGTCCTGATTTAAGAGTAACTTCTAGGTGCAGCTTTGCATGGCTTTGGCTGTGCTCTGTTTTCTGCTGTGTTTTCTCACTACCCTGTGTTAGTTATATCTGGTAGCCACCAACTGCATTTTAAAATGGGAATAATTAATAAGAAAAAAAAACAGTGAAAAGTTTTCTCGTTGGTATTACAGGAATTACAGGATTTCTCTTCACGAATATGTTGGTTACACCCAGCACTAGCACTTCTCCCTGCCAAGTACAGAGCTGGTTATGCTCCTCAGAAGCTTACAATAATCAGATTTGGGCTTATGGGGCTGTAGAGGAGAGCTGGGAGCTTCTGCACCAACCATTGTGTTCAGGCACCTCTGATATCTGTGGTTACCCATGGATGAACCAAAAAGTAGCCATCAGAATATTCATCCTATTTAAATGTAGGATAAATGTTTATTTAGCAGAAACAATTAAAAATGGGGTAAATCTAAGACAACAAAAGTGTGTAGGTGATGGTGTCATCTCTGGTTTGGATTCTCCAACTTCTGGATGCAACTCTACCTGTTCCTGTCAGAGGAAATAGTTGAGAAATTGGTTGGTTTGGATTTGTGTTGGAATTTTTTTGGGTGTATAAAGGATAACTTTGCTCATCGGCAAATGAATATTCAACAGGGAGGATTTACACAAACCTTGATCAATTTTATGTGCTTGAGGAAAATAGCGTGTTAACTGAATAAGGCCTCATCAATTAATAATGGGTTACACTTGTCTTTTTCTATGTGAGATGACCAAACATTTTATAATTGAAAAAATGTTTGTGTTTAGAATAAAAATAAATGGTTACCTCTTCCAGAAGAGCATCATGAGTGCCTTGGCTACATTTCTGATGTAATGGCTGTGCATGGATTTGTGTTTATCTGCTTTATTTTCTCCAGATTTCTCTTAAAATGTATTGCCTGTATTTTTAAGTTTAAGAGTTGGAAAGGCCACAATTATCTTGATTTTTTTTCCCTGAAAAGGCTGCCTTTTTTTTTCTTCTATCTGCTGTAGCCTCTGAAGAGATCGTTCCAACATTTCTTGTTAGCATAATGTCATGCAGCATTATTCATGTTTTAATACCAAATCTATTGATTTCTGCTAAAGGTGGCTGTTGACTCCTTGTGCCACATCAACTGATGAGAAAGTCAAAAGGCTCATAAGAGCTAAGTGACCAGCAAGGAAAATGCATCGTTACTGCATAGTCAAGCCAGTACTTTTTTTCCAATAATGATCAATGCTTAAGATATTTTAATTGTTTGAGGGGTTTATTTCAGTCTATAACATTAGGCAAAGAAGAGACTCGATGATATGTTTGTGCACAGCATAATTTTTAACCATTTAAGCTCTTTGCACCATACAGAGCATTGGTACAGTGGTGATTTTAGGGGTTCTCCCATGAAACCTTGTGAAAACAGGGGTTGAAATAGTTGGTTCTGAAAACACAGGGCTGCTCAGACACTGGTCTGCTTCTGCCTGTTTCTCCTCACATGAGCATGAGGAGTCTCATCAATAACACTCCTTAGTTTCTCTTAGTTTTGAGATCTTCACTACTTTCACCTTGCTCTTGCTGTTCTCAAGGATGCAGCACAAGCTGATGTGAGACCTTATAGTACATTATATAGACTTCATAGTACCTTAAATAGTTCTTGTAGCTTTCCAGTACTTAAAGGGGCTGATAAAAAAGATGGGGACAGACTGTTTAGAAGGGGCTGTTGTGACAGGACAAGGAGTTATGATGGGTTTGAACGTCAAGAGGAAGATTCAGACTAGAAAGAAGGAAGAAATTTATTGTAACTGAGCGTGGTAAGACCCTGACCCAGGGTACCCAGAGAGGTGGGAGAAACCCTATCCCTGGAAGCACCCCAGGTCAGTTTGGATCTTGGGGTTACAGATGTCCCTGGTTGGAAATTATGAGCTTGGAAGGTCTCTTCAGCCCAAAACTTTTTATGTTTCTCTGTTGGAACTTGGCAGCAGCTGGAAGTTCGTTGAGTAAAACTCTTAGTATTTTGAGCCTGACATATTTTTCAAAATCTGTGAGACTGCTCATTCTTTTCTTTTTTCTGTCTCTTTTCCCTTCCCTGGTTTTTGTTTGTCTCTAAAATATGATCAAGTTATACGAAAGCAGAAAACATGTCATATGATTGAAGAGGGACATAGATTATTCAGTGCTTGTGGGTTATTAAAATACTTCTATTCATTTTCTGAAGTGAGAGAGACTTTCATTTCTCTAATGGAACAATTTAGAGGGAAAAGGGCTATGAATAAATAGAATTTGTTAAGAAGAAAGAATTAGAGAGAATTCCAGGTGAATGTGTAAAGTCTGTATGGGAAAATGGGCAAGAACTTAAAATTCCGTGTGAGTTCTTGATATGTAAGGAAGTAGAGTCTGTTGGAACTGGCAGTGCCTGAGCACAAACCTGGAAAGTACTGCAAAATGTCAGTAACAGAGTATGGGAAAATTCATGGGATCTACAGATAAAGCTGGTAATGCTGTGCTGAGTTACACCAGCTCATTTCATGGCCCAGTGTTTCTCTACAGCTTCCTTTCTTTAACTTTGTCTTTTTTTTATTTTTCTTTGTTTCTTTTTCTTATTTTATTTTCTCCTCTTTTCCTTTCTTTTTCTCCCCACCCTCTCTGAGACCAGCTGCTATTGCAGCTCTGCACTGAATGGGTTAATGGACCTGGTTCATCCCTCTGCTGGCCCTGAGGGATGACCTACCCCTCATTGATCCATTCTACATAGTAATTGCTCCTCGCTAGGAACCCAACTTGCAGGTCTGGCAGGCAACCTGCATGTCCATTAGGAACTCTCCTGCTCTGGCTGTCAGCAGACTCCACTGCTCCCAGAAAAACACCAAGAGTGTTTTGGGTTCAGTCTGGGATATTTTTAACAACATATAGCTCAGTTTGAATTAACATCAATATCTTTTCACTCCTGCACTGTCTTTATTTGTCTG